>JAHWLE010000719.1:0-18158 GCA_024679135.1 Phytophthora foliorum
CATCGGATTACGGTCACACGTTGACTTGCCAACATTCGTGAGCAGGCGAACTGAACCACTTTATGATCGGATCAGTTGTAGGGAGTTTGCAAGGTCGACTGCTAATAACTTAGCAGATAAGTGGGGTTCCGTAAGAAATGAGGAATGGGCCCGGCAGATCCGGAGAGCGCCTCGCGAACACTTCAGCTCTCACTTTCAAATCCCCGTTCAAGCCTCCACTAGCCTGCCAACCAGGTGTTTCGTTTACCACCCGCTACACCATGCGCTTCAGCTTCTTCCTGATCCTAGTGATATCCACCTTTGCTGTGGGCTGCGTCAACCTCACCAGCGCCAAGGAAGCTGTCAAAATCACTGCAATCGAAGACCTCTGGAAGAACGCGCTCCCGAAGGTGAAGGCCTTTCGCGGTGAGGGCAAACTCGGGGCCACTAACAACAGGTGGGAAGGTCTTGCCGCCAAGATGAAGGCAGGGAAGTTAAAAAATCTTGACACTACGGACCTCAACTGGCAAAAGGCCATCGTGAAGGCGGAGGCGGCGGGTCAATTGAACAAGGTTGACGAGACGAAGATTGTCAAAGTCACGGAGAACGTTGCGCATGAAGTCGCGAATAACCCCAGCAAGTGGCATTACGTCAAACAGGCTCTGTTGGTTACGTTCGGTGTCTCGGTCACGGCACTTATCGTCATTGGTCTTCAGTCGATGATGTCTTCCAAGTAGGTGCGATGCTGGTAAGGTTGGCGATTTTGAATACTACATTTTTCCTGGTCTACAAACCTTACTCTTATGTTAGATGTGTCGGTAGCTGAAGTCTGAGGCTGTCACAAACCTCAAATAGTGGAGATAATACGTCTGCAAGCTTGAAACTGCCGACTATAATATACGGTGTGTCGATCTGCTGGTGCGGCTCACTGTGCTATGTTTACAGTTGCCCAAATAGCTGTCAACTACATAATAGCACCAGTCAGTCAGCCGTATGGGGATGTCAGCAGCTACGGGTGTCACGCAAAATTCCGCCTCGCGATGATGCCGAGCGGAGCTGATACGTTTACGATGGCAGTCACCAATGTCGGGGTTACCTAGGTATCATTGGCGCTATAATAGATTGTAGTTTAGGCAATGATTGGACCGCCACCGAGTTATTTTCTAAAATATTAAAATATACAGAATGGTTGGGTCGTTTTCATGTTATGTTAGACACTTCGTTAACTTTAAATAGATATACGAACCTAACACATCTTTTTCTGCGACGAGTCCGGTCGACCGAGCGCTGCAGTCAATCATCATGGTGCGTAGCTGCTTCTGCTCCCAATAGTACCCCGCATGTAACCTCCTGTGTGCTTGTGTGTTGTCGTCGTCAGCCGGGGTACGAGGCGGAGGAGACCATCAAGCGCATCAAGAGCCACAAGGGTGTGCAGGCCGTGCTAATCATGAAGTGCCCATCACTCTATTTTAATTTCCTGAAAAACACTTTTCCTTGTCTATGTTTTCTACAAGTACTATTTATTAGCAAGTATTCAAATAGCACTATACCAGTAAATTACTACTAAAGCAAATCTGTCAAAAACGAGTAATCAAATAATCAAAGTAACTTGATATATCATGTTTCGTAGTTGCACCGTGAGAGCAACACCATTTTTTTCATACAAGCGGACCTGAAAAACGGATTTCCTTTTCTGTGTTTTCTATGTTAGTAATGCTTAAGGCGGAACTCTACGACGATCAAGTGTCTAAGATAACAGTAGCGCAAGCTCGAGTCTGTTCGAGGCTCTTCGCGCGCGAGGTCTCTCAGCTCACAGGAAGCCAAAGTAAATAATAATAATAACTAAAAGTCAAAGTATTAATTGATTTTAAAAATAAATTAAAAAAATACTAGTTGAGCAGCTTATGGGACGATTGCCCGAAATTGTGTGTATGTACACATTGTGTGTGTGTACACAGTTTTGGAGTTGTGTGCACTGTTTCAGGCGACGACCTATTATAACGGTAAGAGTTGTTTTCGGCTAATTCGGACCTTTATGAGGTTTGTAAGGGGTCTTAAAACCGAAGGATTGAGCACCCCTGGAATGAACATTAAGCGAACCTTGGTTCCCCCAATTTTAGGCGAACCGGTAAAACCCCGCGAACTAGGTTCGCGAGGTTTAACAGGTTCACTTTGGCTCGTATTTAATTGAGTGAACCACTTTGAAACGGACGAAAGGTTCGCGAGGTTTAACAGGTTCACTTTGGCTCGTATTTAATTGAGTGAACCACTTTGAAACGGACGAGCATGCTCGTTTCTTTGGGCTCTGATAGGGCAAATAGCCGGTGATAGCCTGCGGCTTTAGTAGAGAGGCGCCCCGCAGGAACTGGAGGGACGTCCCACTGATCGAGCTCTCTGCAGCAAGCCGCCACAAGAGCTATGCTGTATGCAATTGCGGCTATCACCGCTCGCCAGACACCAGATAGCGAGCCCGACCAGCACCCAGATCACCAGCTATAAGTTCTGCAACCTCACGCCCGGCAGCTTCAAGACCAGCAGCTTCAGGACCAGCGGCTTCAAGATCCCTGTTTTAATGCCCACCACCAGCAAGTTATCAGGCGTCGTCAGCTTACGATGGAAGAGAATCTAGTCGCGTTTCCAGGATGCCCAGATGGATATGGTGGTGCTGGTGATATCTTGCATCAAACCCAGCTGCGTGCCCACCAACAATCGTTAGAAATGGAGCTCAAATTCGAGGGGCTCGCGCACTCGACTCGCTACATGCTAGGAGACACAGAGAGTCGACTACAGTCAAGACTTGAACACGCGCTCCAAGCTAGTTATGATTCGATGCTAGCCTCTGTCAATGATACTACTTTGGCCCTCAGTTCGCGTCTAGCATTAACGGAGGAAGCTACTGGTCGCAAATGTCAGCAATTAGAAGCAGTTCTGGAGCAAGTAGGAAACGAGACACGGGAAGCTCAAGAGGCTGCGTACACTGCTCAGCAGCACGAGTGCCAGCAGCGAATAAATGACTCCTTTGAACAGTCTCGAGCTTGGATTACCGAAACAGCGGTAGCTAATGCGTAAGCGGAAGTTGCGGGTGTTCAGACATAGTTGCTGCGTCAAATTATGGACACTCGAAATGAAGCAAGACGTGACTTATCACAACTAGAAGATGCAATGCAAATGAGACTGAATGAAGCAACAACAGCAGTAAAAATTGACAAGCCGAGGCGTCCGAAATGGTGAAAGTAGTAGCTCGAGAAATTGATCGTTCCATTGCTGATAACCTGGTTCTCAGTGAAGCCCAACTTCGCAATGACACTAAATCGCAAGTGCTACAGGCAGAACACAATATGCAGATGAAACTCGACGCTGCATTTGCAGCAGATTGACGCACAAGTAGTGGGGTGGTGGAGGAAGATTCCAAACTGTGACTAGCGTGCTAGAGCGGAGGATTCTTGCGGCTTTTAGTGAAGACCAGGGCAGGCGTATCCCGCGATATTTGGCCAATAGTTACACGATTCAAAGCGGCCGTCGCGAGGACAGACGCGAACACGTACTCGAAAGGCGCTCGCAATCGAACCTAAAAAACCTGAACCTGCTCGGTTGCTTAGCGAGTTCGCAAGGTTTTTTGACTGAAGCTGAAAAACGACTAACTGATGTTCGCTTCAAGGGTCACGAGTAACTCCGAAGCTTTTTTGGGGGGGTTTCGGCTTCGAGCAGCTGGAGTCCGTTCCAGGGGTGGGATTGAGCTGCTATTTTTGGACGTTTTCTATTTAGTATTTTCCACCCTCGTTCTGTAATGATGAGCTGTGGTTATTTTTTCAAAGCTGTTTGCGTCACTTTCATTATAAAATCATATCAGTTGTTTACGTGACGATCCGCTTGGAGCTGTGATTTACTATGTCTTTTCGCTTTGGTAGACTTGGTCCGGCGGTTCATCTTGTGCGCTGTAGTCAATTGGTTCAACAGATAGCAGGATAGCGATGTCTCGCGTTCCAAGCGGGTTTGTATCGCCTTCAGTTCGGTCTTGAATGCGACGATCTCTTGGCATTGCTGCGCTTGACATCTCTTGCATTTTTCCTCCCACGAATCACTCGTTACGAGCCGGGCACCCGCTTCAAGTTCCCGCTGCTCCTTCAACGTAGATTGAAGTAGTCCGACCAACATTGGTTCTTTATCCTTTAGAACCTCAACGTGGCCTTTAAATGTCGGAAAGTGCCGGCTGTTTGCTAGGCTTTTGTAGTCTACCGCTCGCTTCTCGATTAGGGCGGATTGGTAGCGATACGCTAGCAGCATAAGCTGGCTATCGGAGAGTTTAAAAGACTCTGACTTCAAACGCCGTCCCTTTTGGCGCCTGTCACCCTTTTCTCTGTTCAACTTCTTCTTGAGTGCCATACAAGCTTCTTTAACGTCCGTGGCGGTCAGAGCGGATCCCATCGGTTGCGGGACTGTGCTAAATATGTGATCCACAGGTATCGGAGCGTGTCGACCTGTTGTCATTCTTTCACTTGCCCAGCAGTCGTCCAATCCGAACCTTCTAGCTTCGCTTTAGAAGAATTAGTAGACAGCGTTGTAATAGCATTTCGTGAGATGCTCTGGGGTTCTGGATGTGTTGTCTCTGTGTCACGGAGTAGGGTTTTCCGCGCTGTTGTCGCTTTGGCAATAGTCGTTTGGCTTGCTGGCGTCTTCATGGACCTCCAGGTTTCGTTCAGACTCACAGGAACAGGTTGGATATGATCGTCCGAAGTGTCACCAGATTGGCCGCACAGTTGTCCCGTGAAATCCGTCGTAGCATTTGCTTCATATACTATCTCGTCATGCGAGACAAAGCCGTCGCTACAGGCTTCTCCCGGCATATTGATCGTACCATTTCCCGTTGGGGACGCATCCAGATCGATCCGCGTGCGCTTAGAAGGCCCTTTAAGCACCTCAGAGCCTTCTCGCGTTCGCTTCGTTGCCTTGGAGGTAGTGCTTCCCATCGCGTTGTGTGGGTTGATTTATTGATAGCAGATCATTAACTGAAAGGTCGTAACAACACCCACGTTTTACTACGACTACGACTACAAAAGCAATTCCTCGTAGAGCCTCTAATGGACTCGCGAGGAGTTGAGGAACATGAAAGTATATGTGTTTAATTTACGTTATATGACAAGCAGCATTTTATGTTTTACGATAGAAAGGGATGTTCGTCAATCAAATTCTCTTGATTCCTGATCATTATTATGTATGGTTATTCCTCGTACGCGCTGCTACTGCCAGGTATATTGTGGAGGACCAAGTACACGCAGTTGCCGTCCGGTTGTGTGAGCTCGCATGAAGCAATGATTTACTTGTGCTGCCTTGACTTTCAGTCATGGAACCGAGCAACTTCAGCGATAGGAATATAAGGAGGCAACGCTATTAGGTTAATGAGACGCTGTATTTCACTTGCTGTTGATTCAGATGGCTTGAATTTCTCGAGATAAGACCGAGTGATTTCTTCCGTGAGTGTCAGTTCACTCAATCTCACCGCCTGAGTAAGTGCAGCATATAGTGTAGGACACGGGACAGCCTGGCGGTGATCAAGCGGGGTTACGATGACTCCATCTTGGCATGTCTGCCCCTGTAGTTTTTCCGTAGTACAGGCAAAAGCAGGAACTAGAGCGAACTGAGTCACGGTCACTGACGACTGGGACAAATTAGGAATTTTACCCAGACGTACGCTTCCATGGAGCGGGGGAAGGCCGATAACACCGTCAGGGAACCCGCGAACGAGGGTGTCATTTATGCCATGCAGTTTAACCCTTCTAATCCGAAGATTATTCCGGATTCTCCGGAACTCGTAATATATGAATTAACGTATGCCAGGAAATCAGTATTATATACCCTGTCTCAAGCCTGTTTCAGCGACACGTGGGTTAATGAAGGTATCTGGTTGGCTAATCCCGGATGATGCGGATAACATAACCTGTCCAAAACACTCTGTATTGAAATCGCCTTCCAAAACTGTTTCGGCAAGGACAGCGACAAGCCAGTGATTACGCGTCAAAAACACCATCATTTTGCAAAACACACCGCCCCCATTTCATTGATCTCATTACTCGCCGCTAGCATCGCTTTCAACCTCCGGGCGGCGCTTCTTCACGAGCCTAATCTTGTGTTGCAGCCCCGCCGGTATAGCCGTCCCGTTCTTCCACGCCTGGTGCCAGATCTGGCTGCAAGTGAGATTGGTTCCTTGGTCCAGTCGGCGCACCTTGTTGCAGAGCGTCACTTTCCCCTTCTTGGTGCACGAACACGTTGCACAGTAGAAGCTAGTCTCGTAGCTACGGCTACCAGCTCCTGCGTGCGCCGAGCATACTTTGCAAAGCCACTACCGGCGTTTTGCCCCATTCATCTCCTCTGTCTTCTCGAAGGTGTGCGCTAACTGAGGCAGCGGCTCGGTAACCAGATCTTCCATGTCATCTCCGGCTGCAAAATCCTCCTTCGTTTGGCTGAGCAGATCGGCGTGGAGACGCCGCATGAAGTCTGCATGCGTCGGTACGGGCTTGTTCCTTTTCTTCATTGCCAACTTGTGCACGATAAAAGTATTCACGATGGCGATGTCTACCAGCCCGAGAAATATTGTCTTATAATATTTGCGCATCCTGATCGGCCGCTGGATAGAGTAGCGTTGTAACCGTAGCTGGTCATGCACATCCACGCCTCCCATTGCTTCGTGGTAGTCGCGGACTAGCCGTGGGCATGGAACCTCTGATATTGTGCCGTCTGCTTCTCTGCGCGACACCTGCGTGAGCTGGGTGGGGCAACCTGTGGCGAGGAACCGAACAGGCTTGTTGTCCATCCACGTGAGCGCGACGACCTCCTGGTGATCCCTCCATACTCCGATCTTGTAGGTCCCACGTGCCATGCGCTTTGGTCGCTCCTTCTGTTTGAACTCAACCCCTGTACACCACCCTTTCCGGTCCTTGCGGATGGTCCCCACGTGCAAATGGCCCATAGTTAGCAGCTTGTGCGACAGAGGAACGGAAGTGTAGAAATTGTCAGTGCAGATTAGCCGCTGGCTTGGCTGCCCACGCAGCACTTCATTCAGATTCCGCACCACAGCTCTCTGTGCCACACTCTCTTCATCTGCATTAGCTTTACCACAGTAGATTTCGAGCCTGTAACAACAACAAAACACAATATATTCAGTATCACACTGAATATAGACAGTTACATCCGGTATATATTCCGGATCATCCGTTGTAAAGTACATCCCGCACTTTGATCAATACGCAGTCTCGGCACAGCACGTCATGTAGAACTTCGTACCCCACTTGTTGGGCTTCATCGGCATGAACTGCCGCATCGGGTTCCGCCTGTGCCGCATAGGTACCATGCCTTCGTCGAACGAGATGCGCGACCCGAGTCGATATCCTCGCCAGAATGTCTTCTGCAATGCTTGGAGAACCGGTCGGATCTTGTAAGCACGATCACCACTGTCTGCTTGCTGGGAATTATCGTTGAAGTGCATGTAGCGCGCGATGTCTTGGAACCTATCGCGACTCAGGAATTGTCTAAACGTGCCCCGCGACAACGCACCTTCTGCTTTTGTAATCCAGTGTCTGCTCAGCCTCTCGCGGCGTGTCTCGAGTGTCAGCGTGATCAGCAGTCCGATGAAGCGGACGAGTTCGTGGGGTTGGATGGGATGTTTCCGCAAAAATTTGGCCTTGTACTCGTCCAGGGCCAGCACCACGGTTGACAGAGTTACTCGGCGTCGCTCGAGTGCACGTGCTCGCATACCTTCGGCGATGCCATTGATGCTCTCACAACAAAATTGGTTGGTTTCCGCAGCGATCTTCCTCCACAATTCTTTGGGCAGAAAGAAGTAGAAGATTGCAAGAGGATTCTCAGCATAAGCCAGTGTAGCCCTCGTCGGTCCGGTTGGTCCCTCGTATAGCGGTGCTGCGTCAAGTAAGGCTTGGTTTGAGTGATGCTCGTCGAAAGTGTCCCACTCCTCTCTCTGCAGCCGGTCCAAATCGTCGCTGGTTAGGTCAAACTCTATCGGAATGGTATCTGCGGCGTCATCATTCCGGTCTGCTGGTGGGACTTGGAAGTCTTCATCATCACTTCTTTCATCTCTCCTCGTGCCGGTGTCCTTCTCACAGTTGGCTTCATCGAAGAGAACCCCGTCTTCATCGCCTTCTGTATCAGAGTCCAGAGCGCGCTGCCAGTCACTCTCACCCAAGTTGAGATCATCGGCAGCTAGCGGCCCAAAGAGACGGTCGCGCTTGAGCGCATCGAGAAAGTTGTCGGAATCGAAGTCGTCCAACGAGACAAAACGAGAAGCGCGGGTAGCAGCCTCCACACTCTCCATAGTTGTATCCAGAATAGACTGTTCCGGATGATCCAGACTTGGTGCCATAGTATCCGTATAATCTTGTTCAGTATGACCCTGAATAGCTTCCGTCGTATCCGGAATAGTCGAGTCTGTACTATCCGTAATGCTCACAAAGTCAGTTCACGTACTAAAGTCAGCTCTCAGGTGTCGGTGAACTTACCGGAGCGGCGTTGCTTCTTGGTTGCAGACCGTGGGTTGGTAGAAGCTTTACGCTTTCCCGTTGCCGCGAGAGGATCCGTAGACTTTCTTGCAGGCTTCTTCTTCGTGGTTGTGGTCATCGGCGCCGCGGCGGCCGACAGCGTATCAGCTGGTGCGGACGCTGGCGTAGAGTTGATGGTGGTGTCTTCAACAACGTTGCTGACTGTAGCAGGAGATGAAGGCGCCTCGTCACTGGTTGTAACGGGTGGCGCAGGAGGCGCAGCCGTCTCGTCAACGGTGGCAGCAGGTGGCATGGGCGTCTCATCAGTTGCGTCAGCGGTAGGCACAGGAACTATGTCCGATGTCGAAGACGCGACGGAGGATGTGGGTGCAGAAGCGGACGGATGCAGAAGCGGGGGGAAGGCTAGCCAGCCTTGACGCCGACAATAGCTCAACAGACTTGCCTCACCTGAAGAAAGAAAGACAGTTAGACGCACTCATCCAGCTAAGCCTCATACAATGTACACACCTTCGAAGAAATCAACGCTCTCAGTTCCTTTCACATTTCCCGTGGGCGGTAAGTACCGGGTGTCGTTGCTCAGGCCTGTAGGCTTCTTGTATTTCCATCCCTGTTTGCTCAACTCCCGCCATATTTGACGAAATGACTTCTCGACGACAAACATGGTGGGCAAGAGTGAATGTGTTCTCTCGGGCAGCGATTTCGAAATGACAGGCTGACAGCGGCCCGCTACTCCTGGATGTTTATATTTGTAACCCAGCCCCTTTGCAGCAAATCACATGTCGCGCACACCACATTTGACCTGTTGAATATAATCCTATACAAATTTCTATATGCGGATTTTTAGCAGTTTCAATTCTGATGTGGACGTTGCGGAATATTATCACCTCTATAACTTGTATTCGGGATAATCCGTAATGTCGTATTAGAAGGGTTAAGAAGCATCAACTCTGGTCTCTGAAACAATTTCAACATGCTGACGCCCAAGACCTCGTATGAAGTGGTTTGAAGTGCCTCCGGCGGGGGATACAAGCCGACTATTGTTGCTAAAACACCATTTGCGATAATATCAGCCTCCAGTAAGTCAGGGTGCTTCCGAGTGAGGAACACGGGCATGCCAATGTAGAATAGCAGTTTCATCGGCACACGCTCCGTGAGATTATTATCGACGTTGACCAGATGCTCCACGATATCTCGAGAACGTGCTGATGGTAATGCTAAGCATTCGAATACGGGGACTTGCCGAGTTTGGCGACATCAAAAATCAGTGGGTTGTTGATGGCGCACCTTAGTTTGTTCGTACACACTACCACAGGACGGGAAAAAGGTTGCTCGCTCGTCATGGAATCATCGCGATGATCCATGGATGATGATACCCGTTCGTTCAAGGCATTTAGCTGATCATCTGATAGTCGTCCCCATCTAAGGTCATTTAAAAGTCGAGTGTAATACGGATCAAAGCGAGCGCGCATGTTTTCTGTTAAGAAAACAACAAAGTTGATCGCGTTGTAGACCATATACCCTGCATGACGCAATCGGTTTGCAGTACATGGTGGCGGCTGAAAACCTGCGCACATTTAATAAAATCTGGTTAGTGGTAGCAAAATGGTCTATTATCCAAAACGAAAAACTTACACGGAGATCCTCCAACAGGAGGGAGTTGCAGAAAGTCACCTATCAATAGCATGCGCTTGTTGCCCATAATGTTTTCTGGTGTTTTTGTCATTGATCGTGAAACGATATCGGCCCCGCCCAGAAGACTTTGATCAGTAATGGAGATTTCATCGACAATCACAAGAACTACTCGACTATATCGAGCTTTCGTCTCGACAGACGGAACCGTCTTCGACTCAGCGCCATTCAGTTTTAAATTTCGTGCGCTATGCAGCGTTCTTCCTTTGATGTTGATAGCCGCAACGCCTGTAAAAGCTAGAGTTTCCACACTACCGTCGCGGCCCCACAATTTTGCAAAAGTAAGCAATGCATCGACGACTGTAGACTTTCCGGTGCCTGCCTTACCTCCGAGAAACCCGATCATCTGAGGTTTTATGGCGTAGGGTGGGCGGCGGTGATGCCCTGGGTACATTGGTTCCTCAAGCACGCTAGAAATATTCGTTGAATAAGCGAAGAGTAGATGTCGTGCTGTAGCTTCAAACGCAACGTGTTGCCAGAAGTTTAGCTCGAAGGCTTCCGATACTTCAGCTATCTTCGGAAATATAGGCAACGACAAACGTGTCCAACGAGGGGGGTTTCTATGAGGGTCGTGCGGCACTGGCCCAAACAACTCTTCCAGTTTTCAAGTCGTGTTGGGGCATCTTTGTAGTGAGCTACGAAATCATGTGTCCCAAGAAATCTGATATCACCGTTGGCCAACCCAGCATCGACAACTCGAGACAAGTACGAGTTTGACGTAAAACCGTTTTGTAGTTCAATGCTACCTAACGATGGATAGACCGCTCCAACCAAGGCTAAAACACTTTGCAATCTGGGAACTCCCTGCAGGACATTATCTGCGTCATTTAGCAATTTGGTGGTTGAACTCGTAGGCCTAACAATTGACTCACCCTCCAGAAAATCATCGGGGATAGTATCACCCATTAGTTCGTCACCATCAAGTTTGTCACCATTAGGAGGCAGCACGTCATGATCGGGAGCCCATGCACCACTTGGTGGCGCCTTAGTTCGGAATATTTCAGCCTCGGCGGATTCGCCGTAGGTATCAGAACTTTTTGAGCTCTGTAGTAATCCTTCCGCTGCTCCTCCAAATTCCGTAGGCGATGAACAGCGTTGGATTCATTGTGTTGTAGGAAATCCCGATAAGTTGCTATAGCTGATTTGCCAGGGGCCAGCAAGGTCAACCGCCGATGCGGCTTCAAAAGGGTCAACAAGGCCGTGTAGATGAACTGTGATACAGAGGGATCTGGTTGGCTCATGATATCTGGCAGCTCGTCTCCACAAAAGACAAAAATCTTTGGTTATGCCAACTTTGAATACGATACAGGAATAAAACCCAACATTGCATCCACTTCGTGCGTCCTTGAATCACCACTGCGTTCATATTCCTCACAAATGTCGATAAACGGAACTTGCTCCAAGTCTGGCGAACGCTTCCAGTACCGTTCAAGCGTGTTCTCATACGAAACGCTGGTCTCCGCGCTTGACTCTGTCGTGCAAACGTCCTGTGAAAAACTCACCTCGACAGAGTCCGAGCTCTTTCGAAGCATGTTGCCCAAATTCATGGGAAAACCAGAACGGTGTCTCGTGAAGTGTATAGAGCGCAGCCATTGGCGCTGCTATTTCTTGGCCATTGGTGACCGTGTACAGCATTGATCCTAAATTCCGGTACCCACGCTCCATTGCCGACGTATCGACTGGCAGCTCATTGGTTTTGTTTACGGCTTTTGCAAATGCTGCTAGTGAAAGAGCAGCTTGGTTCTCGATGGTGTTTTGGTTTTTAAAACAGTACTTGACCACATATGCTACGGTGTCTTTTGCGTCACTACTGAGCACGAATTGTGCGCCATGGTTGAATTTCATCGTCGCCGTTACTACAGGGTAGTAGGCGTTCACACATTCACACCCGATAGGACGATGAAGCCGGAGTTTGTCACCGTCCTCAACAGTAGTTGGGACTAGATGAACTGTTTCAGGTTTTAAAAATATACACACACTGCCCTGTGGTGTTCGAATCGTTTTCTGTGGTCATAAATTCAACGGCAGGCAGCACAAGTCGTCAATACATGTAGCAGAGAGTAAGTTGTCTAATTGATAGAAGATCGGAGTATTACCTTGAAACACGATCTACAATGGTTCCAATAATGCGTTTGGACATCGCGAACTAGCAACGAAGATGCAAGAGTACTATTCAGGTCCAATTCTGGAGGACGACATTTCTCGAAATCACTCATTTGTGCGTTGATATGAACATGATGCTGAGCAGCTAACTCTTCTAGAGAAGCATCCATAATTTCTTTGTATTTGAAAATTGCATTGCAGGCTGTGCACGTTGCTGTCGTCGGCGCCGATGATCCAGGGAGAGGTCGCCGAAAAGCGTCTACACCGGGAACTACGGGGATAAGTGATTATTTTTGGTGACAACGAGGACATTCCGCCTCCTTAGGTAAGCATGGTGGTGTTGAGGACAGAACTGTATCTGCAAGTTGGGTCAGTCTAGTACTAAACTCGGTGCAAGCAGCAATTTCATGTGCAAATTCTAATGATGTAGACGGAAAACCGTGCAACCAAACCGCAAAGTGGGCGTGCAAATCCCCAGCTTGTTGGGTTTCGACAGCAGCTCCATACGCACGAACAACACCAAACATACCACCCCCACGCTTTGGAACCTGTCGTACCTGGTCCCACCCGATAAGTACTTCGATAACTGTGTCCATCACGTTCAGAAAGTGTCTGGCGCACTCAACAGGATACGAAGCGGCAATTGCCTTTCGTGCGGCACGATTCGGCATCAAAGTCAGGTTGGCATTTTCAATTGCCTTACGAGAAAGAACGCCAGCCTTCACAGCAATATTGTAGGTGCCGGCTGAGTCGGGCGAAATTGTGAAGAATACTTGCATCGGGACAAACCTCTTCAACATCCCAAATAAATCATGTCTAGCTCGCATTCGACCTATATTGGATCCGTAGAAGGCAGACTCGGGTACTCGCGGTCCTCTGCGTAAATCGATCACATGTTGAACCACCGATGACGGCGATCTGGGCTTGCTACCTTTAGTTCGGGATACCGTCAAGTAGTTGAAGTACTTTATCGCTTCACGAAGGGTACTCCAAGACAACTTTTCTGCTTTCAGTGCTTGTTTCTTAATATTCATTTTAAAGTACAAGGTCCGTCGGGCTTCTTCTGACGCTAGATAGTCAAATGTCAACAGCATAAACGCATGATGCTTTTCAAAACGATGGTCATGCAGCCACAGACAGCGTAGAATCCATAGACGAAACGGGAGACGAGTGTTCCTGGGCTCTGTCGGGCCCCCACATCCACCTGGAAAAAGTTTCGGAAACATTTTCATGCACACTTCCCACTTGTGCAACGATTCATACGAATTAGACTTTCGAACTAGATAGTCAACAAAGTCAGGTGTTGCCCTTGAGTGAGAAAACTCGATGCACCAATCCAAGCGCCCTCGACAGAGCAATCAGATTCACCTCCCTCTACAGTCGAACCGAACGCTGAATAAGTGCTATCGTCACGAATGTTGTCCACAATCGTGTCACCTTCAGGTATTGTCGTTTTGTCAATGACAACCGCTGTTGTATGTGTAGTTGCCCGAGTAGATAGAGTTAACGCTTGGTGATGACGTTGGCGATAGATGCGATTTTCTTTGTCGAGAAAATCAAGGAGCTTAACACAAAGGTCCAGATTCAATTCATATCGTTTCTTGCATGTAGCAACCTGTGCTGGAGTCATACTGCCCACCATTGTGACTCGTACACGACTCGTGAGATCTCGAGGAAGCATCTGCACGATTGGACCTTCAGTGTTTCGCACCACGTAGTGGTGGGACTTGATTGTCCTGCAGGGACCACCAGTCACCACAGAGAGTGAAACACAGGGCAGCACAAGAGCCACTGCCAGCTCATCCGTGCGAGTAAGGGTGTGAAAACGAGGGCTCAAGTGTCCAATATAGTTTCCATTCGCGATGGACTGTTGGGGTGGAGGCGATAATTGGCGCCGCGTAAGATGCTCGTAACAAGTGGAACAAATGTCAAACATGATGGTGGCGAATCGCTAATCAGACAAATGTCAGCTACAAATATCATTCATGAATATGGTGAATCCTTGCTACTTATTACCTGGTGGATAAAGCAGGACAGCTTTCAAGCGCGGATCCAGCCTCGACACGTCATACTGTTTGCGCACAAACGCTGGAATATCTACATTCTTCGGTACGCTAAGGCAACGCTGCATTGCCTGTTCAGCAGGTGGTACAGTAGTTAGCAATGCTTTCCATGTACTGGCAAACCTATAGATAGTAATTGCACCTCGATAAGTTTGTCATCGAGTTGATGTTGGCAGATATCACTTGTTAGGCAGCTTAACTCGCAGACACAGCAAGCTTTCATCGATTCTGATGCTGTACTCATAGCCTCGACTGCGTCCTTCTCAATCCGATCCAAAGTATCCGGCGTTGGAATGACGAAATTGTAACATTCGTTAATCGCAGCCAACTCAGACGTTTTGTAGAAATACTTAGCATCAACTGTTTTGTCCGAACAAACCGCGCTTAAACGAACATTATTTTGAAGACTCGGGCTGCTGTTCATTGCATTTCTTGAAACGCTGCGTGTAGGCCTCCTGTTCAGCGATGTTCTGCCCGCTATGCACTCTTTCAAAAGCAGTGATCTTGATGGTGCCGACCTCAAAATGAATTCAGGCGTTGTTGTTCCGGCACGTCGCGCCCTCAGCGCCGTTTGATCTCGTACGAGAGTCCAATAGGCTTCGCATTTACGCGCTTGCTGAGTCGCTTCAGATATTTTGGTTTTTTTCTTCGAAGGCATCTTGGCCGTAATGGAGTAGAATGAGATGTGTCACAGCCATCAAATGTTGTTTGGCTGTCGCCATTATTTACTGCGGCGGTGGTTTTTCAGAAGCTGGGTGAGTACGCTTGTAAAACGCACGGGAAACATATTTCGTCGCGTCTAGCATTTCCATAAAACGACTGTCGCCTTTGCAGAAGGTTTGTTTACCGAACTGCAACGAGGATGGGTTGTGTAGCCCTCTTCGGCTGATCCGACATCACTCGTATCTTACACGATGCTTCTCCGTAGCTGAAAAGTTAAGAGACTCTATGACATTCTTGGTAAAAAACAATGTGAGTTAAGAGACTCTACCACTTTCTTGGTAAAACTGTGAGACGATATCATGTTGTATGAGACATATTGGTGACGACCACGAGGTGATACATCGAAGACGCAATTAAACTCATTGCCAGCCTATTTGCTCGTTACCGATGACCGATCGTCTAGCATTATTACTTTGACCATAATCAGCAGAGATACATTCGCTGTCGCTAAAATAAAAGAACGTGGCATTTGCTGACCAATATATTCCCAGCGGCAAGAAGCCTTGGCCTCACTAGCAATTTCTGTGCACAGATTGACAATTGTCAATACTTTATTCATTTACGACACCGATACTATCCAGCCATTTCGTAACGAATATTTTCATTAAGTGGGAGCTAGAAAAGTAATGATACACTAAACAAATGCATCAATGGTCGGGCATTAACAACATGATACTGCTAATGGGCCACCTTGACGAGACAATCCATCATCCAAACACAGTCACAGTATTGGCCTCAACGGGAAGTCACGGCGCAGCTACTGGCATGCCAAGGCCATCATGCTCGCTTTGCGTGGTCGTTTAGTTGGCGACCCAAATGGTACCTCCTTGTTGCCTCCTTTACGCGTCTTGTGTTTCATCGTCGTCGTCGTCGTGGCCCCACGTTGCACCTCAATGACAGGATCTTCCATTTGCGTGTTGTCATCTGCCGCGTCGGCAGTGCGTGATGTACTCATGGGTGCATCCGTGTTGATTTTCTCCAACGCACACCCGTCAGATTTATGGCACAGTAGCGGGCCGCGCGCAATCACGTCACCTCCGAACGCTGGAAGCGGATTTGCATGTAGGCGCTGGCGAATTTGCATGCTTCCAACAGGACTGCCGTACATGAGCTTGAGAGAATGAACCTTCTCAAATCGGTAGCTAAGGCCCGCCCGAAAGTCAATGCTGTTCATCAGTGAATTGCGGTGTTCCCAGCTCGAAAGCTGAAAAACAAACAGACCGCGGCGTGCAGCATCCAAGCGTCCGAACGCCTCGCGTAGGTCTTCAAACCGCGGTTCGAGCTCTTGGTCAACCAGCTCCAGACGCCACAGCTTGTCATACTCTTCAATACCGAGAACACACATCTCCAACGTTATATTTTCTTGTGGGGAAGGCTCGTAATTGTCAATATAGACCCTAGTCGCCTTGACGTCGCGGAATGGCGGGCGTGCTTCTTCCGCTTCTTGGGCTGCCATTTCGGCTTGTAGGCGCTCGAAGGTTGTGAGCATGCTGACAAATTTCAAAGTGAGCGTCTGCCAACCTTGTGTTATCACTTTCCTTACGGCCACCTGCCCGTCGTATCTCACCTGTCTACCCCCTACTCTGTATGTGTATATGCCGGCCCTATTGCCAATTCGCCGCCTCAGACAGCTCAGTCAATGGCATGACGGATGAGCGGGTACGCCACGCCTTCGATACGCTTCTCCGCGGTGTGGAAAAATTCCGCTCGTAGCTCGCAACACTGATCACTTCGAGCTACTATAATCGCGCCGCAAGCACGTAGCACCGCCTGATCAACTTTTGCTGTCGGTTGGACGGGGTGGCTTCGTGCATGCTCATACCGCTCCTCGTATAATGAAAATGCCTACTCGCCCCAGGGCATACACTGGCATTGCTACAATTGAATGTGCACGGAATGTCATAGCCCATCCAGCATCTCCACAATCGCGAAGTTATTGCGCTCGCGATAGACTTGTAACTTCAATATTTTCGACCTTTCGTGCCATGATTCTAACGACCGCACTGCGCTGCTGTCGGCTATGTACTTGCCATCGGCACGACGGCGGGGATTCGTACATGGTGATCCTGCCCTTTGTATTCTGAAAACGTCTACTCACTCCCAGGGTGCTTCACAATATGATGCCGTTCGGTGCGCATGCAACTACAGCGATGCCATCTTACAAAACCGGTCAATCAGCTCACTTTCTACTCCCTTCGTGCTAACGAACGGCGGCGTACCGAACACCACCGACTCAAGTCATCTCACTCACTACTCACTCCGTACCAACAGTCGGCGTCGTACCATACACCAGCGAAGTGAGTTATCTTGCTCAATCCACTCAACATCTCACTCACTACTCACTCCGCGCCAACGGGCAGCGTTTGTACCCAACACCAGCGAAGTGAGTCTATCGCCGCCGCTAGCGATCCTGCCAACGGCAAGGTTGATGCGCTGCTCGTAACGCCTTCGGCATACTTCTCTACAATTTCGAAGTATTTACGCTAGCTTCAAGCCGCAAAGATCAACGACATTTCGTGGTATGCTACTAACGCATGGCGCCGATCAAGTGGCGCTCCCGACGGGCATGGGCTCGCCTTCTACAAGACAGCGTGAATTCGCACATGTCTATCGTGCTTGCTTTATGATTGCATTCGGAGCATGCAGAACTACAGCGATATCTTCTTTCTTGCCTACATTAAAAGCACAACAAGCATCTCACTCGCATCTCAGTCTTTGCCAGGCAGCTTTATTAACGGCATGACGGATAGACCGACACGCCACGCTTTCGACAGGCTTCGAAAGTCTAATTGGCCGTGACTCCTCGGCCCGCGAGACAAATACGTACATATATACTGTACTGTAAAGCGACTCATCGCAACAGGCCGCCGATCTGCTAGCCCGTTCATGCCTTCTATTCACTGGCTGAGCAGTTGCTGAGTTTAATAAAATCCGATCGTATAAGCGCCTACAGAACTACTTCAGCCGCCTCCTACATCATGCTACGTACGCGCCCGCCCCCTGCTACAACAAGTGAGAATCGTGCAGCATCCAACATCACTCTGAACCAAGCCACACAAGCAGCGTGGGCTCGGATCTTTCAAGTCCCATTTCG
>JAHWLE010000720.1:0-18135 GCA_024679135.1 Phytophthora foliorum
TTCTCAGAAATACTGTATATCCTGAGCAAGATGATACCGTATTGAGCAGGGAATTTTCGCGCGCGCGCGAGTTTCGAACCCAAACTCGCTTTTGACCTACGCGGATACAAGCATGGAAAAGTGGATGACCATTGACAACAAGCGTGCGCTCATCCGCAAGAACTCTGAGACTCCTGGGCTTATTCGAGCGTGTACCAAGCGTGGCTGCTGAACCTCGACAAGGAGATGCGAGCGGCGCGTAGGAACATTCTCCTACTGGTCGATAACGTGTCTTCTCACGCACTGGGGGAAATTGCGCTGACGAACGTGAAAATCCAGAAGCTCCCGCCAAACACCACAGCCTACCTACAGCCCTTAGATGCGGGCATCATCGCATCCTTCAAGGCCAGGTTTAGCTGCAGATTGATAGAGCTATTGAGCGGTTTGACTCGGGCGAAGACGTCGATGGGCGCTCAGTTTACAAGATCGACCAGCTCCAAGCAATGAAGTGGAGCCAGGAGCTGTGGGTGCAATGCCAGCGGCGACTGTCGCGCACTGTTGGCAGCAGACAGGACTCGCTGCCCCTCTTCGTGGCGTTGAGGAGTACGAAACGGACGAAGAATGGTACGGAGAGGAAGAAGATTCCGACGACGACGTAGTGGAGCTCATGATGAAGGTGGCCTTGATCCAGCTATAGTCCCCCTGGCGGCTCCTAGAAGACCTCTCGTGTGAAGGATGCAAAGGCCTTTACTGATCGGTCGGCCCACCCCAACCACCGTTTACGGCGCGTGAGGTCTCGAGCCGGGGAGCGATTCTCCTCTTGGAAGGACTCCCCTTTACTGGGCCAAGAAGGACACGAAGGACGGCTCTTCACCGCGTGCGCGAAGGGCGGCGCAAGCGCGGCGTGATTCACAAAACCCGCAGCAAGGGCGTGACGCTTTGAGTACAAGAGACCCAAGGTTGAGGCGGCCTTTGCACAGTTCCCTCCCCCGAAGCACGATGTCATCGTGACCCGTAGCCTGGCCGTCGAGGACCGGACCTACGAAGCGAACAATCTGTGGTGGCCGCGACGCCCGCTGAGAGTCAGTGCGGTGGCGAGTTCGGTGTTTGAGCTGCCTCAAGCGCCAGACACCCCGGACTTGATCATCGGTTCCGCGATACCCGCTTCGTTGTGCCCCGTCGGTGGTTAGGAATTCGCCGGCAGGTGCGGCGCGAGAAGCGTCGGAGTTTCACAGCGGGAGGAAGAGAGGATATAACACTATAGTGTATTTAGAGAGGTGTGTTCCCAGTAGGGGGTCCACTAGGCAGCGACTCAGACTATTAGAGGCAATACAACCATCTTCCACCCACTCAAATGGGTATCCAGATTGACCACATCAAACTTACCCCACGAAATTCAAATTCATTTACGAAACAAGGAATGCATGGAAGATAGAGATACTCGATGACTTGACTGCATTCAACAGCTCTGGAGAGAACGGGGGATGCCTGCTTGCGAGCTTTCGACAACTTTTACGCCGTCTCACCGGGGGACTTGACCTCGACAAAGTGGGGCGATTTGGCTTTGTTCTTGTCGAACAGCGCCTCGATGTCCTCGAGCAAGATGCCCTTGGTCTCCGGGCAGAAGAAGTAGACGAACACGCCGCAGATGCAGCACAGACCCGCGAACAGGAAGAACACGCCGTTGATGTTCAGGTGCGGGAAAAGCTTGACGACTTCCGTCATGACAGCACCCATGGCCCAGTTGGCTGCCGTCGAGAGCGTCACACCCGTAGCGCGCACGCTCAACGGGAAGATTTCGGCCGGGTAGATCCAGCACACGGGGCCCCACGAGATAGCAAAGTTGAACACGAAGAAGGCCGAGCCGAAGCAAATGAACCAGCCACCCACACTTGGGCAGCCGGCATCATCGACTGTACCGTCGCAGATAGCGGTGAACAGGATAGCGGCGAAGAGGTGACCAACCACCATGCCCACAGCACCGATCAGCAGCAGCTTGCGACGTCCTGTAGTGTCCACCCAGCGCATGGCCGGAATGGTACTGAGGAAGTTGACACCCGAAATGAAGAAGGCCGAGTAGATACCGGCGTTCGTGATGTCCTTGAAAATGAGTCCGCCGTAGCTCATGATGGGGTTGATGCCCGTCGCTTGCTGCAGCACCTGGAGCAGCATGGCGATGATGACCCGCTTACGGATGGAAGGGTCGAGCAGCTCCATCAGGCCCTTGTTGGCGGCCAGCTCCGCGTCCACTTGGTCACCGATGGCCTGCAGCTCGTGGCCGACGTTGTCCGTCATACGAAGACGCTTGAGGATCTTCTCGGCCTCCTCCTTGCCCTTATGCATGTAGGTCCAGCGAGGACTCTCGGGCACGAAGAAGATGCCGAGCATCACCACGAGAGGAGCGGCCATGGCCACACCGTTGGTCGTTCGCCAACCGCGGTCGCGGTTCTCCACGATGATGTTGACGACGTTGGCCAGGAAGAGGCCGATGACGATGGTCATCTGCATGAAGCCGGACAGGAAGCCGCGCAGCTCCTTGGGAGCCATCTCGGCACCGAAGAGCGGCAGTGAAAACGACGAGTTACCTACGCCGAAGCCTTGCACCACACGAGCGGCGTACATGAGGTTGT
This sequence comes from Phytophthora foliorum, assembly GCA_024679135.1. Classification (NCBI taxonomy): domain Eukaryota; phylum Oomycota; class Peronosporomycetes; order Peronosporales; family Peronosporaceae; genus Phytophthora; species Phytophthora foliorum. The sequence goes on from JAHWLE010000720.1 coordinate 2,610, forward strand.
GCTCCTGTGCCTTGTTGAAGCAGACCCACGAGGTGCCGATGCAGAAGAGCAGACCCGCCGTGAAGATGGTCGCGCGACGACCGAGCTTGTCGGCCACGAAGCCACCCACAAAGGCGCCGCCGAGGCAGCCCAGGTTGTACGCCATGTTGTACCAGACCGTGAAGTCCGTCCACTCGGCCGGCAGGTCGGACGACGAAGACGTGCATTGCTCGTACGTGAAGTTGTGCCAGCCGACGCAGTAGTCGTAGATGAACGAGTCCATGATGAGCACGCCCGAGGTCACGCCCTGGTCGTAGCCGAAGAAGAGTCCACCGAGAGCCGCGAAGATGCAAACGATGATCGCGTACTTGCGCGAGCCCTCCGTGGGGGCCTCGTCGAAGTCTTGGGTGCTCATGATGGCCGCCACGTGAGACTTGAGGTGACTTGACTTGCTAGAGACGGAGAAAGTTGGAGAATGAGACTGTAGTGGGGACTCGCCAGCGGCAGCGATCTCTACAGCGGCGTTAATAGTGGTGCAGTGCAGATAGTATAGTCTAGCATCACGTCATTGAGTTGAGGACGTTTAGTATGGCAGTTGAAGTTGGCCTGACAGCTTGCTTGAAGCTGGCAGGACCTTCACTTCGGCGACGTTGGTGCCGGCTCAACTAGTGGCCCCCACTTGATTTATATTCCCCAGCAAGAGGATGTGCGAGGCTAGATCGTTAACGGCGAGGCTTGAGCGGTTTGGAGAGCTCTTGCATCAAAATGTCGGCGGTGGCGCCGTCACGCCATACATTTTAATCCGGCAGATCGTCCATGCACGCTTACCACGGCGGTAAGTCGATGCCGATAAACGCTTCGGTGCGTTTTGTCAATATTCCCATGAAGGAGATCGTTCATGCTTTTGCTATCACTTGGCAATGCGATGGCGCCGCCATTGGCGGCCTATTGATCTGCGGCGGCTTGTCAGTGGGTTGGCTGAGGTTTCCTACAGGTATCCGTGGAGGATGGACACTGCTTGGAAATCACTTCGGGAGTCGAAAGCTGCCTGTTGCTTGGCGCTTTGAGCAAACCCGTGAACTCAAAGTCCAGCGTTTATCAAGACCAGCCTTGCGAATCGCACGGCACCTCCATTGCCAGCAAGCACGCGATGCGAGTTGAACTTCTTGGTGAGCTCGAGTCGAGTCGGCGGTCCGGTTGAACTTGCGATCCCAGGCGACCTGCACTTGCTGGTGTTGCACCCCCACTTGATTCATCGCGCCCAGCTCCCTCGAACCCCCTCGAAAGTATAGAGCCCCTCGATAGTAGCGCCCGACTTAGGGCGCACATCAGACTGACATGCTTGCTCGTCGCAGTTGGCCAGCCTTCTACCGTCACGACAGACTGCGAGCTCCAAATGCGGCAACAAGCTGCAGCCTCGCAAGGAAACATGCAATACATAGCGCTATTTGAGCAGACTCGAAGGCAAAAACGCGAGATGTCATGTGCTTTCGGAATTACGTTAGTCGCCGATCTTTTCGATCGCAAAAATTACCACAAGAGCCACAAAACGTCTGCGTACCACCGTCGAAAGGAGGAGGCGTTACAAGTTGTGGACAGAGCACCAGGTCTTGCCAAAACTATAGTTTGCCTGTGCCTGCGGAAGTGGATGCAAACGGCCAGCATCAAAACCTGAATCACTGAGTTTCGTGATTCGGATTCGGCGCGGTTGACGAGCGTTGCCCTTGAAGGCGTGCTGCAACTCGGCCGAGATGCTCCGCTAACGAAAGCTCGAAGGCGAATGCAAACGCAACCGAGCTGCTCCACCATAAATCAAGTGCCTCGCGCGCGCGCAAAAGATATGCGGGCGCTGCAGCCAGCTCTAGTCATTCGTCCTCGCTGGGCCCTTCGTTCCAAGACGGGCTCACGAACTTGGTGACCAATTGTATCAACTCACTCAACGACACCATGGCACAGTCCATTGCTGAGGTCTAGCTCTGATTGACTGCCGCCCAAAATGGGCCTGCCATTCCTTGTACATACCGCTGTAAACACGGCCATTCAGAATGCGCTTTCAAATTGGAAGATCACTGGGTGGTGATGCTTGCAAAAACGAGTCCGAAGGACGATCGTTCGTGGACGAACGACTTTGATGAGTCCCTTGCGCTTCGCGTCTCGATTTCATGTCAATAGTGAGAATATTCCTCAATTCGGTTCTTGGTCGAAACTCGAGGTCGTGAGTCACGACTCGTGACGCTGGTGTTGGGTCAGCCAGGCTCGGCCAAGTCCTCTCGGGTGAAGTTCCTGCCAGCGGACGCTTCACGATCGAGAAAATGTCACGGGGAAGGAGACATGTCGTACAATGGTGCTCAGAGTCTCACACAGCTCGCGTCGTACGTAAGGAACAGCTACCAACGCCCGGTGAGCTTTCAAAACACTTTGTCGCTGGGGTCGAAAAATGAAGGGGCTCTGTAGGCTGCTAGAGTGCCTTACAAAAAATACCCGGAGCTCGTGATCAATCAGCTTGGTTCGATCAAATTCTCTGGATTTTAGATCCAGAGTTCTTAGAGGGGAGTCATTCTAACCCAAAACTACTCTAGCTTCTTATACGTGGAAGCCCAAACTAACACATAGAACTCAACTCTTAAATAAAAGAACTTTAAAACTGGATATTCCTGTTATATAAGCTCTTCGCTAAGTAGCAGTACCCAAAATAGTGGCTTTTGACTACTGGTATTCAATATTATCCATTTTTGGTCGTATCGTATTTGCAACACATACTTTAATCAAGTTGGATGACTTTGAATATCTTATACTCCGTGTCCATCAGATGCATGCTAGGTGAATGTTGCTCGTGGCGGATAAGTGCGACATCATCGGTAAATTACGGCGGACCAAAGTAATTTATTATGGTGCATGTCTTCCGAAGAGAAATGTACAGCGACCTTCCGTGAGGGTGTTATTATATGAACATATATAAAAATATACTGGCTGCTCACATCACCTGGATGAATCGTCTATGTTTTATACGTCGAAGTAGTATACTACAGCAGTAAACGCGACGCGAGTGCATTCAATCAAAATCCAGAGCTTCCCCGTGTGAAACACGGCATTATTTCGGTAATCTTCAAGTTATCACTTGGTCATGCCGAACCTGGCATTCGAAGCTTGGATTTTTTTATTGCAGCCAATCTCCACGTTTGCAAAGCTGAAGTCGATGGTATCCTCCTCCTCGTCGTCACCTAGGGCCAAATCCCAGACTACTTCATCTGGGTTTACTGGATAAACCCCATTGTTTGTATCGCGACTCGCGTTTCGATATGTGCGTTTACAATGGCGTTGACCACTGTGTCTGATTTCTTTGACATGCAAACCGAGCAATTCTGGGTTTGATACGGCCTGTCGTGGTCTTCTCGTACGTGCTCTTCATGACATATTTCGCACTCGAGTACCGTCGATTCGAGCGTCCTGAAAATGTCATGGTTGGAACCGAAGACGACAGCACCGGATTCCAACGAGAGAGGCGCTTATTTTCCCGGTAGCGAGAAATTGGTCTATATCGTGTCTGACTGCGCAACCAAAGGAGGCCATCGACTTGCTCAAGGGTATCAGTAGTTTTTTCTTTTCCTGGTACAATGACGGGTGCTGGTAAACAACACTAATGGACGTGACTGCTGGTTGCAAGACTGGAGACAGAATCCAAGGCGATATTTTGCTCATTGGCCATCTAGCGACGGACCTGGCAATTAGTCGACTGCGAGCAGATAGACATCCACTCGGAGGATTCAACGTTTAGTGAGGCCTTGACATTTAATGCATTCCTGCTAGTCAATATCCAGAAGTTTGATTCGGTGAATGAAATAGCTTGACTTGGTTCCTATCGGTGATCAAAATTTCGGCGGTAGTTCTGAGATGAAAATGAAGCGACTGACAATCGGCGTCGAGCTGGCAGAACGGCCTAGTGTGTAAGATGGTAAACGCGGGCCGCACCATCGTGTGCACAATTCACCAGCCTTTACCGCTGAGGTGTGGTGGAGAAACTGCTTTCTTTGGTGAGCTTGGCGAGAAAACATCGGAGTTGATCAAGTGCGAGGCGATTGATGGTGTTACAAAGCTCGAGGATTGCTTCAATTCGCGACAAGTTGAACTTCGTTGCGCTGTTTGACCGTGAAGGTGTGTCTAGGCTTTCGTCTTCAATTCTTGCCTTGGAGTTCGGCGAAAAACGTGCTACTACGGAAGCGATGCAGATGAAGTTCCTGGTCAAGCGCTTTTTCAACATGTACTAGCGGACTCCTTCTTCATCTCCATTATCCTTGGTGTCCTCTTTGAACTGGTTTTCATCGGAGCCGAGTTCGCGTAAGAAAGGAATTGGCCCCGGTACGTTTGCAAAAGCACGTGAATGGACAGGTTGAACCAGCTATTGAAGAAGTTAGTGTAAACCAACCATCGGGAAGAACGGCACCATGAATAACAAGGTTCCAACAAGCACGTACGGGGTCACTGCCAACGTTGATCACACAAAGTACCACAGCGCGTCATACTGTATGTCTGTACGTTCACGGTAAAGCGACTCGGCAGAGGAGATCACACCAATAAAAGTTGTCGTCGAACACTTGAGTTGATACCAGCGTACGAGCTGTAACTCAGCGTTGAAGTCATAGCAGTCATCGGGTGCTTTTGAATTCGATTCGCTTTTCTTTTCATAAGCTTCAATCCTCCTTTTTTCAAGTTCAATAGTATACTCTGTCGGCCATTGTTTTGGAGGCTGCTCAGATGGCGTCGAGAGAGTGTGCAGATGTCAGGCGAGCCATCGACATTGCCCGATGGAATGAACGTGAAAGAGTACCTGGAAAGTGTCTTCCCTACCAAACATGCGTGAAGTGCGGCATCATTATCGTGTGTTGGCATCACTTCGCTATGTGAACACCTGAAGAGACAGATGAACCATACCTCGCTGCATCGGCCTCGTAAATGCGCTATACATTTCATTTTTGTGAAGGAATCACGAGTAGTGGATCCCCGTCTTGCGTGGCGAGGCTTCGTTAATAACGAGCGGAGTGCCTTCTTCACTTGGCTCAAAGCCAAGTAAATGGTAAGAATTCTGTGCGCCAAGGTCATCCGTATCTTCGCGTTTGGCGTTGTCGTGTCCATACGGGAGAACAAGCCCCATAACCACGACGACTAGCAATCCAGCGAAAACACAAGTTATCGCAGACACTGGCATCTTCCACGCATTAAACATGTGCGGATACAGCAAGGATCCGCCGATAGCACCTATTCGACTGAAGCCGAACGCGTAGCCCACACCACGACCGCGAACTTCTGTAGCAAAATTCTCAGGTGCGTATACTAGGACACAGCTCCACTCGCAGCAAGGAAAGCAGAGACTGTGCAAGTGCCTAGTACAACGAAAGGATCATTCCATGGTGCAAGACTCGTGACCAGTGCAACCACTGTTGCTGAGGTGGAGAATAGCACCAACGGGAGTTTACGACCATACTCGTCAAGCATCAGCGAAGCGAGAATACACCCAAACACTTGAGCTAGTCCCCGAAGGACCATGGTACTCCAGCGCTCAAACACATTCAACCCCCAGAGACTAATGAGCGTCGGAACATACACGCCCAACGCGTAGGACGATACTTCCATCACAGTCCACAGCGTCCACAACACCAGCGAGTGCACCGGCGTATCAAACATGGACGGCTTCACTCTTGAAGCATCAGACTCCGTCACCGACGTCGACTTATCCTGTAATGTAGTCTCCTCCATACTTTGCAAATAGTTCTTATGTTCATTCTTCAGTTCTTTCACCACTTTCAAGGCCTCGTCCACCCGGCCAACACTGGCCAGCCACCGTGGGGACTCCGGGATGCTGAGATGCAGCACGCCTGCGTACACCACAAAACCACATATGACGAGATACGTAGCTCTCCAGCCGAGCTGCGGTGCTAGACCAAAGGCCAGCACCACGCCCAATACTCCGCCCACCCCTTTGAAAGCCTCCAGCAGCGCCACCATGCGGCCTCTCATCGGCCTTGGGGCCATCTCCTACACCAAGACAGTGGCAGCCGGCAGCTCCCCACCCAGTCCGACACCTGCCATGACTCTAGTTGCGATCACTTGGTAGTGTTTCGTGGCCATGGCCGACAGGGCCAACCCCACCAACGACAAACTCATAGCCACCAGTAGAACTGAGCGCCGGCCACGAACATCTGAGAGGAGGCCGAAGAGCGGGCCGCCGATGGCCGCCCCAACAAATATCGCGGCGCCCAGAGCTTCCAGCGCGTAGGTCCCCATCCCCACGCTTTCGGCCACGAGGCGCCGCGTGAATACAAAAAGCACGAGCTCGGCCGCGTGCACGGCCCAACTTGTCGGAGAACATCTCCGTAGTCTTATGCTCACGTCTCAAGTGCAGGATCCCATTAGGATAAGACGTTGAAGTAGTCCGGATATTTATACAATGCATTTAGGATCAATGCGGGCGACGAGCTTGACGGCGAGGAGAGACTTCTTCACTTCTGGAATCTCCATCTCCTCACCAAGCACCATCGTCCAAGATCCCGGAGGCTTTGCTCCGCCATCCAGCGTTCAACTTCCTAAGCTATCCGTGACAATGGCAGTCACTCAACACAACTGACCCCCGTGAGGAGAAGGAGATGGACATAGAACCACGAGAAACGGGCATCGAGGGAGTCGAGGCGGCGGCAGGGTTCCGGAATGGGTTTTTGTGGGTTGAGTTACCCCGGGATTACCCGCCCATCCACCCTGACTGCTCAAATCGGGGGTAATGGGTGGGTTGATAGAAAACCCACCCACCCGTATACAGTCGACAACCCACCCAACCGAAGATAAATTAACATGTATTAGTAGTAAGTTGTTAAGCTCATTAAGCGAGTGGCTGCTCAACCTCGCTGGTTGGCTCGTTGACTACGCCGCGTAGGCCTCTCGGAACGCAGCTTGCGTCTTCGTCCTCGCGTCGATTGGTACAGCTGCACTGAATCAATTGTCTCGCGCTCAAATACAACAACTGCCTGCCATGGTATGTTAGCCACGGGCTCCCACGTCAACAAACTACGATGCGTAATCTTGAATTACTCTAAAAGTAAACACTTGGTAACTGGTAGCTGCTGCTGAGCACCTGATCATAAACAAAGTCTCTGTAAAAAAAAACAGAGTGAGAGGAAAGGTGGAGGGAGATCGCGGAAGGGTTATAATGCGAGGATGCAGACCAACAGATTTAGGAAGGTTGGAGCTGGTGTTTGAGGTCGAATGAATTGCTTCAAGTAATTGCAGTTTGAATTGTAGATTGGTACATATGTACTAGTAGTGAATTGCACAGAGGGGATAGGACTTCAAAAACCCATTACCCAACCACCCCTCTCGGTGTCACTACCCATCCGCCTCATTGGGAAAAACCCGGGTTTTCTGGAACCCTGAATATCGGAGACCATGCTTTCAAGTTCAACGTGGAGACCACCGAAACGATTTGCTGTCCGAATCCGAGTCGAATCTTGAAACGATTCCGTTGTGGCCCCCATGATTCGAGGCTGCATGAGGACGGGTCTTATAGTTGCAGACGATCGCAGTCTCACCAGTGGCCGATATCGGCGTAACTTTTGCAAGAAGCCAACCAAAATGTCTACATTATGAGGTATCTGCCTTCGGCTGACTCGGAACTGTCCTACAATGAGCACGATGTCTTCCTCCCGGTTCGCTCTAGCTTGAGCCAACGCCTTGTTGTGTTCCACTTGGCTAGCATGCCACTGTCGTGATGTGAGCTATTGTGTCCATAGAGGACAGCTCCGAAGACTGCTGCAACCAGCAGCCCGCCAAATATCCACGTGATCGCAGACACGGACATCAACCACACATTGAACATTCGAGGATGCAACCAGGAGCCAGCGACAGCGGCGAGCTGGCTCAAGCCGAAAGCGTAGCCGACACCACGGCCGCGTATCTCCGGAGAAAAAGTCTTCGGTGCATATACGAGTAAACAGCTCCAGGCCCCGGTGAGCAGAGCGGACACTGTGCAAGTGCCCAGGACGACAACCGGTCCGTTCCATGAGGCATAGCTCAGAATTACGGCTGTGACCACAGCTGAGGTAGTAAAGCACACCAAAACTGTCTTCAGCCCATGATCGTCCAGCACCAACGACGCGAGCACAGATCCAAACACTTGAGCTGCGCCAAAAAGTGCCATCGTGCTCCATCTCGAGAACATATTGAATCCGTTGAGACTGATAAGCACGGGAACATACACACCGAGAGCGTACGATGACAGCGCCATCACAGCCCACAGCGTCCACATACTTGCCGCTCGAGCCGGCTCACAGGTAGGCCACTTCCCGGTCTTTACTAAGTCTTCAGGCTCTTCCATCACATCAATTGGGGCTTCCTGCATCATGACATGGCTGTAAACCAGTCGAGTTCCATGTGCGCGCTCCAACTTCTCCATCACTGCAACTGCTTCAATACTGCGACCCACACAAGCTAGCCACCGCGGAGATTCCGGAACCAGGAAACATAGCAAACCTACATAGAAAATGCCGCCGCAGATAGCCAAGTACGCGAACCTCCATCCGAACTGCGGTACCAACCCAAAGGCGAGCACCACCCCCACAACTCCACCAACACCCGAGAAAGCCTCCAGTAGTGTTACAACTCGGCCTCGCATAGCTTTCGGAACCAGCTCGTGAACCAGAACAGTTGCGACCGGCAGTTCCCCACCAAGTCCAATGCCAGCCAAAATTCGCGCACTGATGATCTCGTAGTCTCTCCTCGCCATCGACGACAGCACCAAACCAACTAATGACAGACTCTTGGCTACTAGGAGTGCCCAACGTCGACCCCGAGCGTCTGCAAGGCGTCCAAAAAACGGGCCACCGACTGCCGCCCCAATGAAAACACCGCCTCCCATCGCTTCCACCGCAAAAGTGGTCATGCCAATGCTTTTGGACATTGGACGCCGCGTGAACACGAAAAGCTCAAACTCGGCTGCACGCACAGCCCAACTGAAGCCTGTGAGTAGCAGAAGGCGAACGAAGAACCATGAAGGATAGACCTCCAGGGAGTTGAGTCGACGACGGACAGCATCCATGACGCGAAGATCGTTGCGAACGGAAGGACGTTTGGACAACAAGTGCCAACCGGCGGCATGAAATCGTGCTTGCTATCAAGAATACCTTTTGTTGAATAATTACTACCCTCCTAGAGTCTAGGTCTACAGCTCCGAATACAACACCTCTTCGCTGCGTACAACGTTGATATCGTCGTAGTGCCGCTTCCAGCTGCGGATTTCGTGGCGCTCGTTGCTATCTACTGTCCACTCGATCACGCGCGCTCGCCGAGAGAAATCCGACGCGCCGTACGCTCGTCCGAAGCCCGTGCCGCCTCCATAGCAGAGTTGCACGCCATCCACGAGGCAGCAATACTCATTCACATGGTCGTGGCCTACAAACGCCGCCTTGACCTCGTTCATCTCGGACAGCGTTGACAACAAGCGTAGATTCATGCCCTGATCGTGCACCCACTCGTTCTTCTCCCCGTTGCAGCCATCGTTCGAGTACGCAAACTCGACCAGCGGGATGTGGAAGAACATGACGGCAGGCAGTACCGAGTCTGCGGAGCTGTGGCGCTCGGTGCGTCCAGTCTCCGACAGCTGCCGGTAGTAGTCGATCTGACTCTGCTTGATCCAGTCGTACTCTGAAAACACGTACGGGTACTTGTCCGTGAGCGCCTCCGCGCCCGAGTCCAAGAAGTACATCCGAAAGACACTGTCGGCCTCGTCCCCCCACGGGCCGGCGGTCGGTGCCGTCACGTTGAGCATGTAGTTGCCAACGCCGTCCACGGTCTCCGGTCCGCTCACAGTGTACGAGTGGTTCTTCTCGGACACCATCTCGACGATCTTCTCTCGAGGGAAGTCTCCTTCTTGGTCGTGATTGCCGAACACCATTGCGTACGGAATGCTGCGCTCCTCGGCCGCTCTCGTCACGGCATCGATCGCTCGCTGCTGCGAGCTCGGGCCGTACACCTGCACGTTGTCTCCCGTGAACGCGATGAAGTCGGGGCTTTCCACGTCAAGAAGCTGCTCCACGAACGCGTACGTGAGCGCCTCAGAGCAGTCCTGGCTGGCCATGCCCGTCGGTGCACTGCTGCCGCATCCAACGGTCGGGATGCCCGTGATGTGGAGGTCTGCGAGTTGAAGGATCTTGAACACTAACGACGTGTTGTCCGAGCTATTGCGGGCCTGTATCGGTGCCTTCTGCGCCGTGGCGGCCGCAGCAAGCAACGTCAAGTACCACGCGAGTGCAAACACCATTGTTGACCAAGTCTCACGTAGCGTGGAACTTTACGAATGGTTGCTCCGGAATCTCGGCCCGGGACGAGGATGCAGAGCGAGTTCCTCTGGACAGAAACGCTTCGGGACTGACCTATCTGCATAAACTGTCGGCTGAATTACCGCCACGTCGACGCTGCAGAATGCGTTGGACACGCCTTCCTGGAGTGTGTCCCAAGCTGGGCCCCCCAACTGTACATGTACGAGTTTGTAATTCGGTCCGTGCATCAGTCGGTGACAACGTTATCGTTGGACACCTCGCTCGAGGATTATGCGGTACAATGCCAACACAAGCCAAGGGCCTTGGCTTGTGTTGGCACAAGGCTAAGCAACAGGAAAGTCCATGTACCGCATAATCGCTTGTTGCTTTTCACGTCGCAAGGATTGGAAAGCGTTGGAAGCTCCGACGTTGATCAACTCCCCATAATCAAGGCCGCCATTGTGACCAGTCGGCAAGTCACCTGTTCAACACGGCGGACAATCAACCTCCACTCCATTATAATGGCAGCTCAAAAAAAAAAAGAGTGTATACATGTATTTAGTATCCGGGGCAACGGGTAGATGAGTGCCGACTCTTCCATCAACTGTCGAGTGCATGTACTGAACTTGAGCAACATTTTCAGACACACAAATAGGTTTCTTTCAACTTCCCTTATGCGCACGTTAGCATCCCGATATCTTGTCGTTGGGAATACAATGTATAGATGTCATGTACACATCTAAACTGTTACCTGAAAGTTTTTCCTCGTCATCCTCGTTTCACAACTCTTAGCTTCGAAATATCGAACTGACCTTCCTTTGTCTCCCTTGTCTGCTTGGTGCTATCTTCAGCGTCCTGCAGCCTTATTTATAGCTGCACTTGCACGCGACGGTGCTGCATATATACCCAATTCAGAACTGGAGAATCATTTTGCTCTCGAGTTCTGAATTGGTATTGTGAATTCCGGCCAAATTTGCCGAATCGTGTTGATTTGGCGAACAGCCCCCATACAAATCCTAGTCATTTACGAGATTGCGCGAGGCCCTCCCTAAGTACGGTTCGTATTTAAACGGATTTGATAGTGTAATCGAGCCTTGCGCGATTGCCTGCGCGGGAACAGCGTAGGGAAATTTTGAGTAGAACTCACAATACGTACCGCAGTTCAAAGTCGATCTCCAGGGGGGATCCGAAATTGCATCCCCGAGATTCACGATCAGAATCCTGTCGTGCAAGTTGCTGTGCGAGTTCACACACATCAATCGCTTGGACAGAAAGTGAGGAACTGTCCAACGGCGCAGAGAGAAATGAAAGAAAAAAAAAACGCTGCGACTATTCCAACACAACACTCAAAAGCGTACTGCAGTCGACACTTGAAAATCCCTCCTCCTTCAATGGTGTCTGTCAATTCTGCTGGCGCATTGGAGCCACCTCAACCCGATGTTTATCGAGTGTCTTCAACCGCATTGGAGACCGTACACCAACGGTTGGATGCACTTGATGCTCGTCTCTCCTGGTTTTACGTCCGCCTCCTGCTACTAACGGGCGTTAGTTGGGCTGTGCACGCTGCGGAGCTCGTGCTTTTCACGCTCACACGGCGTCTGGTGACCCACGATATTGGCATGGGGACCTACGCTTTAGAAACTCTGGGCGTTGGTGTATTTCTCGGAGCGGCATTGGGTGGCCCGCTCTTCGGTCATTTCGCGGACGCTCGAGGTCGTCGATCGGCTCTGCTGCTAGCCATGACGTTGTCGTTGGTGGGCTTGGCATTGTCGGCTGTGGCGAAGAAGGACTACCACATCATCGTGGCGAGAATTGTAGCCGGTGTCGGACTTGGAGGAGAGTTGCCGACCGCCACTGTACTGGTCCAGGAGCTCGCTCCGAGACCTATGCGAGGACGTATGGTAGCGCTTCTGGAGGCGTTCACAGGTTTGGGTGGTGTCGTGGGTGTGGTGTTAGCGTTTGGAGTTGCGCCTCAACTCGGCTGGAGAAACACGTACTTGGCTATCTGTGGCTGCGTTCTGTACGTGGGCGTCCTCCGCTTTGGCCTCCCAGAGTCTCCGCGGTGGCTGGCCAGTGTAGGTCGAGTGGACGAAGCTTTGGCTGCAGTGGAGAAACTCGAGTATACTCACGGAAAACAGGCGCAGTATGACAACCTCAAGGCGCACGATGCACCGACACCGGTGGCAATCGAGGCCGTGACGTCGGCTGTAAAGGTGAAGTCGTCGCTGTTCGGCAAACCGGTGCACACAATGGTGTTGTGGACTCTGTGGAGTGTGGTGGCGCTGTCGTCGTATGCGCTCGGAGTGTACGTGCCGACGCTGATCAGTCTGTTCGGGTTCAACATGTACGAGAGCTGGAGCACATTCGCGCTCTTGCATGCGGCGCAGGTGGTTGGTTGTGTTGGGGCCTCAGTGATGCTGGAGACTCGTGGTAGCAAGCAGACACTCGCGTGCTTTGCTACGCTGGCATCAATAGCTTCGGTGCTGCTGAGCTATATGCCCTGGTACCGAATTGTGGTGATCACGGGGACCTGTTCTATCTCTGCTCTTTTGTCAGGCACCTGGAGCTGTTTGCTGGCGTACAGCCCCGAGGGTTATGCTACGGCTGTACGCGCTCGTGGGGTGTCCTATGCATTTGGCCTCAGCCGTCTTGGTGCTGCTGGTGGTGCGGTACTTTACCCTCACATGTTCGACGTGTGGCTTATGTCCGTGCCTGCAATTACCTGGGTCTTCGCAGGACTCTTGGCTGCTACAGTGCTGGGCGTTGTGGTACCCTACGGCTTCGATCCATCGACAAGTGGATACAGCAACGAGCTCTGCGGTTCGAGCGCTCAAGACTCCGATACTGACCTGGAATCGGGCGAAGATCCGGAGGAGGGGGCCCTGCTTGTGATTAACGCTGACGGACGAAAGACAGGGCTTGATCTCCGCAAACTGAACAGAGACGTTACGATCGACCCAGAACCAGAGCAAAAGGCCTTGCCAATAGCTGAGCACCACCGCGACTAGTTGGTGGCGAAGCTACGTCGTAGCATTTGTAAGTTATAAGGTAGTCTATTTTCTCGTCTGATTTTCTGGTACAGGTACTTCTGTAAATTCGCTGTTCGCAATGTTTACTTCAACGTCGGCAACTGTGGACTGGACACGGCTTTTATGCTGTTAGGATGTGAAATGTGTCACGTTTGATGATGATGGTGAAGGACCGCGCACGCGTTCGGGTCCGCCGACACATCTGCTCTTTTTCCTGCCCCAAGCGTGTCCACTTAACCAAGTTCAGAACTTTGGATAGTTTTCGCTTGCCACTTTCAAATTGGTGCCAGACCAATCCACACCATGCAGTACCAAGCAGCCGAATCCCCACAAAAATCGCCCCCAGCATCGTCTCGAAAGCGCGTTCAGCAGATTCCGAGCGTAGAGAAGCGGTTAGACTCGCTTGAGCCTCGATTGTCATGGTTCTACGTTCGACTCTTGTTGCTCACTGGTGTGAGCTGGTCAATTCAAGCCGCTGAGTTCGTGCTGCTCATCTTCACGCGAGTGCTTGTCGCCAACGATATCGGAATGGGAACACCGGTTCTCGAAATCTTCGGGGCCAGCATCTTCATGGGAGCGATGGCTGGAGGCCCAATCTTCGGACATGTTGCAGACGCTTTCGGTCGACGGGTCGCGCTTTTGGTCGCTATGGTCCTTTCATTGGGAGGACTGGCTGTATCAGCCCGAGCAAACGTTGAGTACGTGCTGATCACCGGTCGCGTGGTGACTGGTCTTGGACTCGGTGGCCAGCTCTCATCGACGGTTGTACTTGTCCAAGAAATGGTTCCACGCTCTATGCGTGGCCGAGTGGTGTCGCTGCTGGACGCTTTCACGGGTATCGGTGGTATGATTGGCATCGCCTTAGCCTTTGCCGTGGCGCCTCGGTTGGAATGGCGTACTACATATCTGGTGGTTTGCGGCTTGGTGCTTTACACTGTAGTGTTGCGCTTCACCATTCCCGAATCGCCGCGATGGCTTGCTAGTGTCGGTCGCACGGACGAAGCTTGGGCAGTTGTGCAAAAGATCGAGCTCTCACACGGAACGCAGCTACCGCTCCGCGATATTGGCAATGAAGTGCTGGAGTTCACACCCGTCCCAGATTCTTCGTCTTCATCCATGTTGAAATGGTCGTGGCTCCAGCGAGTGGCCCCTACACTCTCCCTTTGGACTTCATGGGTTGCCATCACCCTGTCTTCCTACGCACTAGGGATCTACGTTCCGACACTCATCAGCCTCAATGGCTATAACATGTTCGCGAGCTGGAGCACCATTCTGGTTTTGAATGTCGCCCAAGTGCTTGGTTCTATCGTAGCTGCATTGGTTGTGGACACTTACGGACCACAGCGATCGCTCTCCGGTTTTGCAACGCTGGCTGCTATCACCTCCGTTGTGTTGAGCTACGTGCCTTGGTCACGTGCCTGGGTCATTATCGGCTCCTTCTTGGCGACTGCGCTACTTGCTGGCTGCTGGAGCTGTGTCCTCACGTACACGCCCGGGTACTTCGCGACGGCGCGTCGTGGACGAGGAATGGGCTACACTGTCGGAGTCAGCCGCTTGGCCTCTGTCGGTGGATGCTATCTGTACCCTCAAATGTTTAATGTCTGGACCTTGTCGGTGCCTGAACTCTGCTGGATCTTCGGCGGCGTGCTGGTGGCCATAGCTGTCGGGGTCGTTGTACCGTGCTTTGGCTCCAAGTCGCTGGGTGAAGATGTTGGTTCAGACTTGTTCGCGTGTGGATCAGAAACAGACCTAGAACCTGGCCTAAAGTCTGGAGGCAGTAAAGAACACTCGATTGGGGCCAACAGCGACGATAAGAAGACGGTGGCCTGGTCGGATCGGATATAGTCGATAACTGAGAATGACATCTACGCTTTCAGCATCGTCTTCGGTGAGATCCGATGCGGTCGCCATTATCCCGGCTGCGAAGCCCCTGTCCTGGGCCAGCCGCGTGCTGCCAATGAATCCTCTCACCTGCTGTGAGCTCGGGGAATACGTCAACATCAAGAAAATAATAATTGTTGTGCGATTTCGAGATTGCCAACCTCGCGATATGTCACAATGAAAGAGATGGTATCCAAAGATGGTATGAAAAACCACCACGGATTTCGCCTCTTTTTCACAAGATCTATCCGAAACGAATCAATATTGTGCATTCAGTTTAACAGCAGTGAGCAATTACCGCTTCTGGTGGTTCACGAAGCGCATGGCCCACAGCGTCAG
>JAHWLE010000721.1:5051-18127 GCA_024679135.1 Phytophthora foliorum
CCGCTCAAGTATACATTTAGACCGACTCGCTGTATGACGGCGTGGACTCAAACCATCACGGGCGAGCGTTTAGAGGAACTACTTACGCAAGACGATGAACCCGTGGAGAGTGTGGTGCGCGACGTCAAACTGTCGAAAAGCCAAGTTGCACAAGGTGGTGCTGATGGATTCGACGCGTACTAAGTGCAGCATGGGCTGCCCAACTTCTTCAACAGCAACAAGCCCAACAGATCGATGAACGTGGACGGCGGGTCACCGCGTCTTTCACAATAGAGTGTTGTGGAGAGATGACGGGGGAGTGGGTGGAGTGAAGCCCCGCTGTAAGCAGGACCGATTTCACGTTGACGCATTGCGCAAGCTGCAGCCAACGACTTCCCTTCAGTGGAGTTCTGCGCTGTGGTCGATACATGTGTGCTCTCTGAAGTGATCTGCTTCTGGAGTTTTGGACCTCCCGACTGGAGGTCTGGTCGGCTTGTCATCCAAGAAGCTCACAATTACATAATAGTAGATGCACCACCTCCGTCAGACAGCACAGCCGAGTATTTAACGATATTTAACTCTCATTCGCTAAATACGTATTTAACTCTAATTAACTAGTATAAAAATATTTTACAACTCTATCCTCACTATTAATAATATTGCAGATGATTTTATGGTCTGGCCATGCTCGGTCTAGGCCATAAAACGGAGCGACATTTTAGCTGCAAAGCACAATACATGAGTGAGATTATTTTTTAAAATATACTTCAAGTATTAAAATACTTAGAGATATTCCTTGGGAGTTCAGCGATCCCCACTCGCCAGTGCTGCAAGATTGGAGATGTTGGTACTCCAAGCTGGACTGTCTTCGTGCATCGTCGCTGCCGGAGCGGTAGCGCAGCAAGATCGACCAAGTTTTAAGCGCGTTACTCTTAGGATAAACAAGTCTTTGAAGGAATGCACAGCGCCATAGCAAATCGGAGAAAGGTCACCCTTAGCGCTAGAGAACATTGCTCTGTAGGTTAACAGGTAGGTTGCGTTGATATCCACACAACTGCCTGGTGTGGTTGTTTGGGTTAGGCCATGCTTTGACTACTGACGGTGGCACGCTACAGGAGTCACAGTTCAACGGTGTTACTCTTGATGTACACTACCGAAATATTTGCTGCATGTATCAAGGACATACATGTATTAGCGTGCGTGTCTTCAGATCGACGTCCACGATGTACATGTCGATGCAGTTGCGTAGGACACTGGAAGCTCAGACCCTTTTCAACATACCAAGGTAAGGTTGATTCATAGTTTCGGCGTGGGCTAACACGCGCACACCGAATCGATGTGTACCGGAGACTCCACAAAAAGTGTACCTACTGTACTGTATTCAATAACGATCTTCAACTTGGAGATTAAAACTGTGCCACGCGTTTGAGATCACGCATTGGGCAATAGTATTGCGCAATACATGCCCTTCATATTGTACGTGTTTAAGGCGACGTAGGAAGTCATCGCTGCAACAGGGAAGAACTGAGAGCCATCCGAACAGCACAGTTGAAAGATTTCCATAGCACCACCAAAGAGAAAGCTCAGCTGCACCATTGTGAGAAAGCCGCAGCGAGCAGCGAACAAGCACCACCAAAGAGAAAGCTCAGCTGCACCATTGTGAGAAAGCCGCAGCGAGCAGCGAACCTATTTGCGACGATGGCTGTCGCAGCAAAGCAAATGCTGGACAAGCACTTACTGAGTAGAGAAGAGTCCGACGGGGGTTCCTTTGTTCGGCGACGCCACGACCCACGCGCAGACAAGCCCAGCAGGCAGGCAGGAGGGACTCAATGCGTACAATACTTGCTCATGTGTGTGTGTGTGTGTGGCTCCAGCTGCTCCTGCAGTAGACGGTGTCCGACGCCTGCTTACTCCTCGCGTCCGCGACGTTATCTGTGCACCGTAGTGATCCTCATTCTTTAAAACGACAGCGAGCAAGCAAGTCCTCAGCGACACAGCCACACCACCAACAACAGCCTCAGCTTCTTAAACCCACCGACATCATGAACCTCCAAGCTCTTCTCCTCGCCGCGGCCTCCGTGACCGCTTACGCCAACGCCGAATTCACCGTTACCACCGGAACGGCTGAAGCCACCACCTCCACCACGGAGCACGTGAGCTTCGTCAAGCAGTGGACGCTCAACGCGGCCACCACCACCGACACTATCGACTCTATCGACCTTGACCTCGCCGGCCGCGTGTACGTAAGCTACGTGAGCGGCCTGCCGAGCGGCGTGCTCGGGTACGTGAACGTGTCTGGTGACTCGCAGACCGTCGTGGATGCCGTTACCGTGAGCAACGACGACGTTAACGACACGGCTGACAACGACGATGCCAACGACAACGACGGAGAGCTGAACGTGCGTATCGGCAACAGCACGTCTACCACGCTCAGCGGCTACCTGCTCACCGAGATCTTCTTGGCTTCCAGCGGCGTCGTGACGGACGTGAAGAGCCAGCGATCGGCCCAGGTAGTCGTCGAGGATGGAGTGCTGGTGTCGAGCAGCACCACCGCCGAGCTGCAGGTCGAGGCGAGCGGATCCAGTGCCGTGTACGTGTCGGCGGCCAGCACGGCCGTGAGCGTGCGCCAGCTACAGCTGGATGCAGAGGGCACCGCGAGCCTCCAGTTCAACGTCGAGAGCGTGGCGGTCACGGAGGAGGCGCAGTTCGAGACGCAGGGCTCAGCGACCATCTCGCTGCTGGCGTCGTCGCTCGAGGCAGCTCAGCTGGAGCTAAGCGCGCAAAACACCGGCACCATCTGCATCAGCGCGCAGCAGGTCACGGCCACCAACTACGAAGGCCAGGACGCTAGCCGGATCTCCATGCCCAACGCATCCAGCAAGTACGACTCCACCGGATCGTTCGCGTGCGACGAAACCAGCGCTCCGGCCCGTGAGCCGTCGTGTGTGTCGAGCGCTTGCGCTGCGTCGTCGACTTCGGGCAACACGGTGGGCGTGGCTGGTAGCGGTACGCAGACGACCACGACGGTGACTTCTGCGCCGGCGACGGCCAATGACGACGACGCTAGCGACGACACGAACGCATCTTCGACCCCGCGTCTCGCTGCGCTCGCGGTCGGCGTGATTGCTGCTGCCACTGCAGTGCTGCTGTAGGCTTTGACTCTGTGCTTTATTTTACTCTTTCGAATCTGCTTGCGGAGGTGGCAGATCTCCGCAGTTGGCGGTAGATATCTATGATAGCTTACCGTAGCGCAGACCCCAATATTCAAACGGCTACTACAACCTTTCAACCATACCATGCGTGCCCACTTTTCTTTTTCAGTGCGGCGGCAAACACAAGTCTGCCGCTTCGGCGAGATCCAAAAGTCGATTCGCTGTAAGCCGCAGTGCTTGGGGGAGGGTATTACAGCTGCGTCTTTTTGGCTACACACTGAGTGGTAAACCTTGCTGTGATCGACCACCAAAGTGAGAGCGTGAAAATCCAGTCTCACCGGGTCGGCGCGTCTGCACTGCAGCGGACAGGTGCAGTTCACACTGCGGCAAGATGCTGCATCATCTAGTGACTGGACAGTCTGAAAAGCGCAGACCAAGAGATGATTTAATGCAACCAGAAATTAGGTCCTGCACCAGAAATTTGGTCCTGCAGAATCTCGGAAAACATACTACATTTATCCCTACAGCTCCTCCCTAAAATCAACCGATTTGCGGTAATCTGCTACAGGTTACTAATTATGAAATCGTGGGTTATTTCCAGGTTATGGTTACACTATTTCTACTTCTATACATTACTCAATATACTAGAGGTATACAACACCTGTAGTCCACTCAACCAGGATACCAATTTCGGCTGTGCACTTGAGCCGTTAGCAGCCAGTGGTGCAGCAAGACTCCGTGGGGTGGTGTTAGTCTCATTTCGGGATCCCCGATCAAGCACCAGCATGCACTTCAACGGCTACAAGTACATCATCAACACAAAGCGCGGTTCCACTACCTACTACCGGTTGTAAGGGCAAGCTCGTCATCAAGGACCTTGATGACGATGGTTCTGATGTGCGCGAGACGGGTAAGCACTCCTGCCGGGTGGAGCCCGTCGCCACGCTACGCGACTGCGGGGAGGAGATGAAGACACTCCTCGAGGTGGAGGCAGTCAATTCTCCGGCAGTCATCCCCGGAAGGCTTTGGGACCGAGTGCCTCGTGAACTAGTGGCCAAGTACCCTGATCGAGCTGTCAAGCTCATGGTGAGAGACGAGGCAATCAACATCATCAACTACGTCCGGAAGCAAGCTATGGGTGTCGATGTATACCGCCAAATCGAGACGCATCCAACGGTATCAGTCTCAGAATCAGATGACCGTTCGTTCGTACAATTTAATGTTTTTTATGACAATGTCGGCAAGAGACAGCGCATCATCGGCATGGGCCATCCGGATTTGATCCGGTTGTGGATGTACCCTGACGCGTCTCTGTTTATTGACGGCACGTTCAGCATCACGCCGAAGCCGTTTCAGCAGACGCTGATCGTCACGGCACACGACCCCGCCTATGACGTCTATATCCCAGTGCTAACGGTTCTACTGGAAGCTAAAGACGAATGGACATACTGGCACACCTTGCACTGGATTCGGGTGCTCGGCAAAATGCAGATGACCCCCGGCAGAGTCACGTGCGACTTTGAGGCCGCCCTCATCAAAGGGGTACGTGACCAGTTTTCTACGACACCTGTGATTGGCTGTTTATTCCACTGGAAGCAGACTATTCGTCGAAAATTGGTCGACCTTCGATTATCGGCCAATCAAATCGAAGAAGCAATGACGCCTGGAGTTTTGGACGTTTTGACTGTGACTCCTATTGACGAGATCAGGTGCAAAGGAATTCCGTACGTGATGTCGCTGGTGTCGAGCAAAGGCACCGCCCGAATCTGGGCCCAGTTTTGGGACTATTTCATCCGTACATGGATGACCCTGTTCGCGCCGACATTGTGGAACGTCAATGCCTACATCGCCAAGGACATTGAGATGCAAAACCGCACCAACAATCCCGTCGAGAGCTACAACCGCCGTGCGAAGCAGGCCTTTGGGTCGCATCCGACCCTGCTTGTATTTATCAAGAAGGCGAAGCTGGAAGCGGATCGCTTCCTTCAACTGATGGATGACATCTTGATGCACCGCCGACCTCCTCCCCCGCACGCACACCCAGTTACCTTGTCGGTTCCGGCTGGATACACCGCGTTTAGAACGCCAAAGCGCCGCAAAGGTAAAAAGTAAGTGACGCCTCTCTGGCCGTCAGTGCTAACAATGATAATACACTTCCCCTGCTTTTGATTTCTCTGAATGCATCCTGCAACACATCCTGCAACATGGTTAACATGTCCTGCGAAATGTCCTGTAGTTCACTACATTTAATATGTCCTGCATTGCATCCTTAAAGTAGTGAGGGGTCCTGCGAATGGTCCTGCGCTTGCAGGACATTATGTCTGATGCAGGATGCATTTTCTGGTTGCATTAATTTCTCCCCGGACCAAGGGGTTGGTCGACAACAATATTCTAGTCGCCTCACCTACATTGTGCAGTTCTAGTAAGCAGCATTGTAACTGAGCCATCACCAAACTACGATGGAAATCACTTCCGTGTCCAATTATTATAGTCAACGCAGCTTTGTGGTGAAGTGAACCCAAATAGTCGTGCGACAGCCTACACGACCGGACGAACCATAGTTGATTCATGTGAAAAGCGACACCTTTCCTCAGCCTGGTTGTCTGGTTTTGAAGCGCTGAGCGAGTGCCGGGAATCAGCTACCTGTAGCGAAAAATTACAATCACAACGATGGCCGTGTCGGGTCTAGTGGATTTCAGTGGTTGGGGTCCCGCGACACTGAAGGTATGCAGTCCAATTAACGAGCTGCAGGACGGCCTACTACTGCTGCTGCGGAAGCAACTAAGATGATGGATAAGCAACATACCTTCGCCACCCCATGAAAAGCATTCGAGCAGCGCGACTTTGCTCACTTCATTCTTCAAAACACCAGCTAGTGACCAAACACCTTCACAGCACTTTCTCCTTTTCGCAAGTGCTCAGGCCCACACCGACGATGATCTCCAACGTGCATAATCTACTCCCAGTCCTAATCATTGTGTTGGTCTCGTTCCTCACCGGCACCGAAGCTGACTCGGATTTCTCCGTGTCTTCTGCGGAGACCGTCGACTCCAGTACAGAGCACGTCGGCTTCGTCAAGCAATGGACACTCACCGGCACCAACACGGGCAACAACAATGATGACGACAATGACGACGATGACGATGATGACAGCTCGGATGATGGAGATCACAGGATCGACTCCATCAAGCTGCAACTCCCTGGTCGCGTCTTCGTTAGCTATGTTAGCGGCATGCCCTCTAGTGTGCTAGGCTACGTGAACGTGTCAGGGGACTCCCAGAGCGTCGTTGAGGCGGTGAAAGTCAGCTCAACTGACGACGATGAGGATCTGGAAGTGAAGTACGATACTAGCAGCTCCAGCTCGTCTGGGTACTTGCTGACAGAAATCTTGTTAACGGCGAGCAACATCGTGGACGCCGTCGAGATCGAGTCGTCGGCCGAAGTGATCATCGAAGACGGCGTGCTGATGGTCAACAACTCCAACAAGGAGCTGCAGATCAAGGCCAGCGACTCGAGTGTCGTGTATGTCTCGAACTCAGCCATGACTCTGCAGGATCTGAAGCTGGAGCTCTCGGACAGCGCAAAGCTGCAACTTACCACCGACAGCATCTCGGTCCGCGAAGATGTCCAGTTCCAGGCGCACGGCAAGTCTTCCATCACGGTGCTCACGCCCTTACTCACCGTGGACGATCTCAACCTCGACGCTGAGAACTCGAGTGCGATCTGTATTTCCGCTGAAGAGGTTTCGGCCAGCAGCTTCGACGGCCAAGACGCCAGTAAGATCTCGCTGCCGAACGCTTCGTCCAAGTACACGTCCACAGGCACGGCCTCGTGCACTGAGATCAGTACACCGCCTCGCCAACCTGGTTGTGTGTTCACCAGCGCCTGCTCCTCGACGACGACCAGCACTTCCAGCACGGCAAGCAGTACGCCAAGTGCCACCACCTCCAGTGCCACAACGACGTCATCTTCGTCTGGCGTCAAAACGAGTGAGCAGACCAGCGCTGCGGTCGGAATCTTCGCCCTGTACTCGCTCGGTATGGCTCTCACCACCAGCCTGTTGTTACTTGCATAAGGCCACTTCAACATCACGTTTCGGTGGTCGTCGATTACATGCTTTTCGTATTCCATATAAATTCAGATATGTTCAAATGTGGGCCACCTTATTTCGTGTATCGCACTCCATCCCCCCTGAAGCGGAGCGTCATATCCAAACGCTCAGGGTTTGCGTCCCGCCCGCAAGCCGCCGCCGTCTTCTCCGTCGCTTCGTCGCTCTCCTCTGCGTCTTCGCGCTCTGTACGTGGTCGCATCTTGCTCCTCTCTCTCTCCTCTCTTCGCCCATACCAGTCCGCGCTCAATCCGTGGTGTTCCCGCGCTGCCAAGCTCATTTTAACGTGGTCCACCGCTCTGTCCTATTAATAGTGTCCCAATGGCCGCATGGCCTCAGCCGCCTCGCTCGCCCAATCGCAATGGGGGACGCTTTGAACCGGACACAGCGACCTTCCAGAGTCTCGGCGCCTTCGGCCACGACAGCTTCCTCGCAGGCAGCAGCCAGCTAAGCGGCGGCCTGGAGCTGGGAGGCTTCGGCCTGGGGCTCTCTCCACCGGCTTCTGGGGGCCTCGGCTTGGGCCTGAACCAGCCGCCGCCGCCGTTGCCGCCGTCTTCTCCCGGTCTCCGGCAGCAGACGGAGGCTGGAGGCGCGCTCTACCACTTGCAGCAGCAGCAGCCGCCGCAGGACTTCACTAGGGGCTCCGGACTGAGCTCCTTGGCCTCGCTAGGAGGTCTGGAGCTCGGAGGACAGAGCAGAGACGAGTTCGGCTTGGGCTCTTCCGGTGCAGGACTTGGAGGGCCAAGACTTTCAGCTGCAGAACCAACGGGACCGTCAGTCTCGGGCAGAAGGGGATTCGACCTGTCGGACTCTATGCTCAATCTGGACTTGAGTGGAGGAATGTTGGGCGATCGAGGGATGCTTGGTGGGAGTGGCGGGGGGGGGGGGTCCGCGTCGCCCTCGTCGGCCTCGCTGCGCGAACAGATGAACGCGCAGATGGCTGCGCTGTACCAGCATCCCAAGCCCCCGACGAACGACCGGTTGATGTTTCAGCAGCATCAGCGTCAGCCGCTAGCTCAGTCAGGCAGCGACTTATTGGGTTTGCTCAACAATGGCAACAGCGGAAACAACTCAGGTTTTGGTGGTCGCGAGCTGTACCCCCCACCGAGTGTGAATATCCCAGGAGGCAGTATGCAGTCGCCACGACTAGGAGGATTTCCAGGATTCCCTGCTTCAAGTCCAAACAGCAACGGGGGCCACGGAGGTCTCGCGCCTACGATGTCGCCCTCTCGGGGACCCCACTCGAGAAGCTCGACCCCGTCGCGCTCGCGCCGTTCGCCAGCGAAGTCCCCTCAATTACACCGCGAAAACTCAGCACCAAGCTCTTTGTCGGGAGGCCAAGGCAATTCAATTCATGTGTCTCCAGAAGTGACGAAGCCCAACGACAACATCAAAGTGCAGGTTTCTCTGTTGGCGGAGGAGTGCGTTGTTGGCCGTGTCCTCCTTGTCGGGCTTTTCCGACTTGGACAGCCTACGAACGACAAGCCCATCTTCGTGAAGCAGGTACTTTTCGAGAACAAGCTGCACCGCAACTACCGCTACTTGAACACGCGTATCACATTCCGCGCACCGCGTTCTCCGGGTGAGTTTGAGTTCCGCGTGTTTGAAGACAAAAGCGGCCACAGCCACCAGCCGAATGGGAAACGTTACTCAAATGACGATCATCACGACAGCCACCATCATGGAAAGGTCTCATACTCGAATGTGACCATCGCACGCAGCAACCGGCTGAAGGTTTGCTTGGAGTACAGCCATTTCATCGATACTTTGCGCGCGACGCATGACAAATTTCAACAAGGTGTGGTCGACGGCGATGCCGGTCTGGTATTGAGCGCACTATTAGCACTGATGCGGCTTGTGGATCAAGTGGAAACTGTCTTCCTGCACGGCCATGCCCTCCTTGGTGATCTGCTGGAGGCCTGCCTTCGTTTGCTGGAACGTCGTGCAGAGGACATCACGCGGTCATTCGCGGCCACCGAAACAATTCCGCATCCGATGGAAACTTTCCACGGCACGCTGCGTAACGTGCTCAATGCTGTAGAGGCCAACAAGTACGTGCGAGAGCTTGTAGCAGATGACCAGCTTGCTGACATTGCTCGCATTCAACGTGAACGTTTTTGCCAAGTGAGTGGGCTCTACTTCGCCAACGACGCCGACCGCTGTGCCTTCTGGCTTGAGCACTTCGGATTTGCGCCAATTGACATTGCGGCATCCGATTTAAGTGTTGACGGAGAGAGCAAGATGCTGCACTCGTCACCGTTCGTTACGCGTGCTTTGACTCGGTGGGTGGAACGGGAGGCAGCCGTGCTTATGCCAGAGCGTACATCATTTCGCGCGTCCCGGCAGTCAATTTATGATCAGCTGCACGCGGAGGTCATTTCTAAGCTCTCGTTTACCTGTGAACTGGATGTGTTTGGTTCGTCAGCCAATGAGTTTGGTAATGAACACAGCGACATGGACATGTGTCTCGTGCTACCAGAAATCAACACACCAACGGTCGAAGAAAAGCAACGCATATTGCTGGAAGTTGTTGCTCGGCTCGAATCGCGACCGGATCTATTCGCCTCTGTGGACACGACGCGCCTTACAGCGCGCATTCCGATCGTGATGTTCGTATCCCGCGCGTCTGGCATCGAGTGCGACTTGTGCGTGGAGAATCGGTTGGCACAGCGTAACACTTCCTTGCTCCGGGCATACGCTAGCGCTGACCCGCGTGTGCGTATGCTAGCGTATGTGATCAAACGTTTTGTGAAACAGCGGCGCATGAACTGTGCTGCCGAGGGCACTCTTTCATCATACGGCTACCTGCTCTTGCTTATCCACTATCTCCAGCGCCAAGACCCACCTGTGTTGCCTGTGCTGCAGGCCCTGCCCCCGAACTGGCCGGATGAACCTCGAGAGAAGCTGCCAAGTGTATTGTGCCGTGGTCCGAGTGAGGAATTGGATCCGTCTGCGAGCAATGGTACTGAGGGTCACAGTGGCATTGAAACGTACTTCTACGATCCATTTGCGTTTCGTGAGCCCAACGAAAAGCTGGCCTCACTGCGCGACTTCGGTGCACGTAACACCCAGTCGGTTGGTGAATTGCTGTTGGGCTTCCTTCGCTACTATGGACTACAGTTCGATGCCACGCGCGACGTTGTAAGTGTCCGACGTGCAGACGCCGGTACTGTTACCAAGGACGAGAAACGCCACACGTCACAGTGGCGGTTCACTACACGGTTGAGTATTGAAGATCCGTTTGAGGTGGGTTACGACGTGGCTCACGTGCTCAAGGGCTCACGTGACAAGTACATCCGTCAGCAGTTCGTGCGCGCGTACGTGCTGCTAATGGATGGCGCCATTCAGCACCAGAACAAGAATGAGGGAAGGTCGGCTGAGGAAGACAGTGATGACGACAACGTATCTGTGGATCGAATCATGTCAATGGTGAACGAGCATGTGCTGGAAGTTCCGTTCCTGCAAGCACCACCCCCGCATCCGCTGTCGCCCATACCTATGCCCATGCCCATGGCCCACGACGGCTTTTGACATACCTGACCAATATGTTCCTCACGTGCAAATAGAAAAAGACTGAAAACCATACTTGCTCTCGAGCAAAAAGTTGCTACTTGATTCCTAACTTTGTTTGGGCTTTCTTCTAGTGCTGTTTGGTCATGATTCGCTTTGGATAGCGCGCCCTCTGCAATACTATGTGCATTTGCGCAAGTTCAGGATGCCTCCTTACTAATCACTTTTTGTTACTACTGCTGTCTTTCACACTCAGCGTCCATGAAGCGACGAGCACTTCCTCGGATTGCATATACTTCACGTGAACAGTGTCGGCCACGCTCACAGTGTAAGTTCCTCCTGCCTGGACCACCACTTCGCGCAAATTCCACCCCAGCAACTGAATCGCATACAACAAGACCACGTCAGCACATAATAGAATAACTGTACTCAGCACGACGATTTCTTACCTCTGTGCATGCCTTAGAGTCAAGATCAAGATCAACCGTTGGTGACCCAGGTTTTACGCTGCTCTGCCCAACAAGTAGAGCGAATGCACTTGGACGGACACCATCGAGCCGCTCCTCAAAGGACAAGGTTAACCCAGAAGACCCACCGATTTTCTTCACCACCGGTGTTGAAGACAACTTTGACGCCGCCTTGCAATCAATCTGTAGGACACTTTTCCGCATCTGTGCCGCCAATTGCCACTTTACCCGTTGGGCCTCTGGCAGAGCGTGCCTTGCTTCACGCTCTTGAAGAGTCAGCATGTCTGCCTGTTGTTTAGCTAGGGCCTGGTTCACCTCCACCAGCTTCCGGCGCAGTGCTGCAAGTTCATCATTACTGGTGGTCGATACTGAAGCCGGTGTTGTGTCTGTTGATGTTGTTGGTGTTGAAGCGGAAGAAGATAGAAGCAACGAATGTACGTCTTCCTGAAACTTGTCCACAACAGCCTGCATCTGTGCAGTGTATGCCTTCGTATCCCGCTTTTGAATCCGTTGTGCCACCATTGCTCTACCCAACTCATGCCGAAGAGCACGGCATTCCGCGTAGTAACGATCCTTTTCCTCAAGACTGACTCTCACTTCGGCCTGTGAGTCACTCGGTAACGAAGATGTAGGCGCCAGAGAACTGGGCGGCACTCCGGTACTGCTTGATCCGGGGGCTGTTACTCCCATGGTGAGGACGGAGGCATCTGTGGGGAAGTATGTTGAGTTCATGGGCTCCGATTTCAGCTGCATTTGCAAGTGATGCGCATGATTCAGACCTGCAGCATGGTTTGCGAAGCCAGTGATCCCTTGATGTGAGCGATGCAAATCGTCAAGACCTGTGCTGGTGCTGCCATTGTGCAAGCTGTTCGAAGCTCCTAGAGCACCTGCCGAACCGTTCAGGCCGTTTCCTAAACCGCCTGCTAACCGTGTCTCCAGAGCCATGGTCTTGCTGGACAACACATTAGCGCTGTTGCTGCTATCGGATCCCTTAATGACACCACGACCGGGTCGCTTTATTCCACGATATGAGGCAGAGTTACCAGCATTTTGTCGAACTATACAAATTAAGCACGGTCCACACGCCACGAGTCAGACAGCATTCAACATACAAAATCGTCACTTTGAACGTACAGGGGTTGCGACGGAGCTTGAGCACAACGGAATTGCGGGAGGTGGATTTGAGACGACCAATAACTGTAGAAAATTGAAGTCCTCTCACAGGCAAACCTGACACAGCCACCAGAGTATCACCCACGCAGATCCCACTGTTGGCCGCAGGCGTATCCGGTGCAAGTCCTGTAATCTGAACATGATCGTCCACGCACGCTAGTGTAAGTCCCAGCCCGCCGTTTCGCTTCGTGATCACACACTCGTACAAGTCGCCCGACTGCGGCTCTTTCATCACTTTTTCGCGTGCTGCGGCCGCAGCGGCAGCCGCTGCAGCAGACGCACTCAACGGATTGCTGCTGTTATGAAGATGATGCCGAGCCTGTTGCTGCTGAATCTGCTGATGTACGGAAACAGGTGCGGCCGGCGCTGCTTTCACCACCGGTTCGGGTTTGATGTCCTCCGTTTTCCGCTTTTTGTGGGCGACACTCGCAGCCGTCGCCAGCTCCGCTTTTCTCCTCATCGCTGCTGCTGCTCCTGCAACTGCAGGTTTCACAACCGGAAGCTCCCGTTTCACCGCTGTAGTGACCGTGGTCGTGGCCATCGACGCGGGCATCGCCAGAGCACCCGAGCTCGTCGCCGCTGCAGACACCGTCGCGTCCCCTAGAAGCGACAACGGCGACGGGTCTCCAAAGTCCGGCAGCAACGACGTCGGCGGGGACAGCGCGCGCATCATCAGCCCTGGTGGCG
>JAHWLE010000722.1:0-18123 GCA_024679135.1 Phytophthora foliorum
ACTGGCGAGGCGGCTGCCGCTCGCGCGCACGCTGCGCGCTACTGCCTGGAAGCTCATGTCTTGCTGTCTCTGTCTCTGCTGGGCCGCACGATCGACTGTGTTAAACCCTGAGACCGCCGCAAAGACTCGCCACACCACTCGCACACAAGTTGAACTTCGTTCATTGTGATTGGACGACGAAAGGACATCATCCTACACTGAACAACCGTGGGTGACCTTGAAAGTACCAGCTTTTCCGGCACAAAACAAAACAAAAAAATGAAAAGAAAAAAAACTCGTCGTGCAGTTTGCACAAAGGATTTACATGTTCTAACAGGCGGTCCCACTAAGAGGAGGGAATAAATGGACCAAAACGGTGAAAGTTAGAAAAATAACTAATTGCGGTCGGTACCTTTGTATCCAAAAGATGCTACAGTGCTTACGGTAATTAGGCTATGTTCGGAAACAGTCTTAGTCAATAAATAGTCTCGGTTAGACTGTGAGCGACAAATTCTACATTCGAAAATAGTCTGACTACTTCAAGTTCATAATTAGTCTGACCAGAATTTTGTCCGATCTGGTAAAATTATCATTGGGAAGGTAAAGGATGCCTGGAAAGCAAGGCGAGCTGTTCAACGAATATTTGTTTTACCTCTAACCTCTCTCGTTAATGTCCGCTCTTTCCTGAAGAAGATGAGAACGATATACGGTTCTTAATCTCAGTCAGGTGCGCTCTATGCTCGGGTAATCTCATCTTCCGCTAATAAGGCTTCGGCCTGATGCAACAACCGCTAGAGTCTGCTCGGCGGATTTTCATCACTCTAGTTGCCATGTCATGATTTGATAGCAACCACAAACCCGACTGACCTGTACATCAAAGATGCCACACGACGCGAAGGGTCCCGACAGTGACGTTAGTATAAACTTCCTCGGGAATCGATGAAAGCTGTCATCCCACATATACAAGTCTGAGTGCGGTGCTGAAGGGTTTGTCGCAGAAATAGGCTGAGCTCACGCTGTCAAGCTCAGTCTAGACTTTGATATGATACCACTTGCGAGGAGGCAGACGCTAAGTCGTTATTACGACGGAGTTGACGCTGATTGGTTGCTGTAGCTGTAAGAAGATCGCTACTACGCATGACCTCTAACTATTTTAGTGCGAGGTTGCGGAGACACCGTTCAGCCGGAGCAGTACAAATAAATTGATGCGATCTTTCCGGATTGATTTAACAATCAAAGTCCTGACCCTTCGCGTCTCACGGTACTTCAACTCCTTACACACATGTAGCTAACCTGCTAAGGTGATTTCAAATCACTATAAAATGCAAGTATGGCATTGACCACATCAATCACCACTGCCTACAAGCAATCTTGAGCCTCATCTCATCTTCACTGACTTCTCCTGCCACATAGCACGATGTAACTATCTTGACGCATTATTTCTCGGTATTCCAGCTTCGCGGGCTCGTTACGCTGATTCGAGGCGTGACGCTCAACTTGAACCCATGACATGACCTCTCTTAAGAGTAGGTCCGCTTGTGGTTTGCTATGACGCTGGTGATAACGAGCAATCAGACCCGGAACGTACAGCAGGTTATCTGGTGGCTCCCATCTCAGGTTGGATTGACGTAGCCATTTCACGTAATACTGCTTCTTTCTTTTTCTCCGACAACCTCTTCTACCAGTACTCCTTTGATTCCATCTGGCAGACGGTCCATGAAGATGTCTTGGTCGGGCTGAGTACTGGTGATGTAAGGCTTTAGCAATGATATATGGATGAATATCGTGACGGTGCCGACACAACAGGTGAACGAATTGGAATATGTATGGTCCAATCAATTGCCGTACCGGTATTAATAGCGAATGAGGAGCTGGTAGTGCTTCATGTTGGACAATGAAGCCCATTAGGGGTTGGTGTGCGTGCTGCCGATATCTTGCCGACGTATAATGTCGGCAAGGTTCATGAAATATGCGCGAACACTATAGTGAAGAGACGTGCGCATTATATAATCTGCAGATTTTGTTCTCTGCCGACATTTAACGTTGGTTTTGTATTGCCCTCCTTTTGGTTTTGGTAATCGCGCTTTCGTCTTCATCGTCAATTCAACTGAGATTCCTGGCAGATGAGTTGGTGATGAAGGCTACCCTAATGGCAATCACGTACGTCTAAGCAGAATGAACAAGCGGTGTAGAAGGCAATTAATATGCACAGCTTCACTAAAGCCAAACACAGGACTGATAGATAGTTAAAAGCTGACGTATAATATATTGCGCTTTTAAGAGGACAATCTATACAACTACTTGCAACCAGTCGCCACCTACAGCACCGTGTATCCCTTGTACACTTCTTGTACATTGGCAGCCTGGACCTCCTACTGCGCGCCGACGTCCCGATCATCCTCATGCGTGCCGGCATCCTCGACGTCCTCCTGCACGCCGGCCTCCTGCGCCGGTGTCCGAGGCACAGGTAGGTGTACGCGATCTTCTGGTAGTTCTTCTTGACCTACTCGAGCGCCTTGACGGCTGCCGGCATTGCCGTCATACTTGATTTGCGGGTCGAAGCGGGTGGTGCCGCCCGTTGAGCGGTCTCACCTGCCGCGTTTCCGGTTATACGAGATCGACGAGGGCCGCGCGAGGCGCGGGGCCCTTGTACCGGTCCTCGTCGAAGATCTCGAAGATCTCCGGTGTGATGGCGGCCAGGTCCACGGCCTTCTCGCGCGCGTTCACGGAGTCTGTTAGTGCCACGCCGCTCACGGCCGCGACGCCCAGCACGGTGCCTCGGCTGCTGCTTATTGCTGGAGATGCACAGCTGCGACGAGGAGAAGCCGCGCATCTTGCTACGGACGCGGCGGGCGCGTGTTGGGTGGCGCGGAGGCTGAGCGGTATGACCAGAGTCTTGGTCAGGCTACGCGTGTCGGAACGGCGACGGTCCGTTGTAGGCTGACGTCGCTGTGCGCCACATCGCATTTTGGCATTAACGAGTTCCTAACGACCGAAGACGCCTCAGGTAGCAGACTACATTAATGCACTCTTCTTTATTCCTTTTCACTCACACATCGCTCAACATCCGGTTGTAACAGGTTATGAACTCCTGCGCTTCCCCTGATGCACTCAGCACTCCCGACGCCCCACAGCCGGCTGCTGCTACTCCTGTCGTCGCTGAC
The DNA here is from genome assembly GCA_024679135.1 of Phytophthora foliorum. Lineage (NCBI taxonomy): Eukaryota > Oomycota > Peronosporomycetes > Peronosporales > Peronosporaceae > Phytophthora > Phytophthora foliorum. The sequence continues at coordinate 3,144 of JAHWLE010000722.1, forward strand.
GAAGTGTCGTCTGACGGTGATCGCTCGCCGTCTGGTGACTGCGATGCTTTATCGCGTGTGCTTGCTGTTCTGCAAGGATTGGGCGCTCGCCTCGATCGGCTTGAGACCCACCGTTCTGCACTGGAAGACGAGATAATGTCAACATCTAGCCACGGTGGCCGTGACTTCCGTGCATTTACTGTTACCGGTGGAGCTTTTGATCGCCGGATGATGATTGGATCGCTTACTGAAGCCCCGACACCTGAACGTGCGCGCCATCGTTTGATCACTCCTGCCGCCGGGTGGCCCGAACGCCACCAAGCTCCTGGTCATCCGCTTGGCCGTCCACCTGTCCATGTCTCTGAGCAACCCCACCTCCATCGCGATGCGCCTCCAGACGTGCACCCCGCAGAACACGGACCTGTCTATTCTCCTCCGTGGGGTGATCCGGCAGGAGGCCTGCGTCGGACTCCGTGTGCTCGTGACATGAAACTTTCGGTAACGCCTTTTGACGGCAAGGAACTTTGCGACGGACTCGGTTCGTTTTTTTTGCAGTGGGGAAAACGCCAGATTGATCTGGCGAAACACGCTTTCGGCTACTGATGGGCTGAAGAAGTGAAACTCGCTGTACTCGCCTGTTACGTCGACGGCCCTGCTAAGCGCTGTTTCCTTCGACAGGTGGACATTTGGTATGCCCAAACTCCGACGTTGTGGTTTGCTATGGACCGAATGAACGATGTCTTTAAGACTACACAGATAAAATCACAAGCTATGGTATTGTATATTGCACCCAAACCTCGCGCGCACTATCGCTACCTCGTTGCGATTGCGGATGCTGTTGGTGACGCGGACTACATGGTTCTTGAAAGCATGATCCAGTACGCACGCCCAACCTTTAAAGTATGCCTTATAACCCGATTTGATCCTAATCGCCTGGATCATCAACGCCAAGCCGAAGAGCTCATACAGTTTGCTCATCAACTGGATTTCGGAAGCTCGCCACCCAGCGTTGCCACCGTGAGTGCCACCACAACTGTTCATCCACGTGACGATTTTCCATTCCCCCGAGCGGAGCCAACACGCTTTAACGGCGGGAAGACTGACCATATTCAACGCTACTGCAAACAACTGGCAAAGGACGAAGTCATCCTTGCTCTACCGTTTGGGACAACACCACCTGGAGTTAGTCCGAAGCAATGGATCCTTGACAGCGGCTCTAGCTGTCATGTTGTTGTGGACCGCAACATGCTGAGAGGTGCAGTCATGTGTGATGATGGTGAATGTACTTTACCCAACGGCAGCACCCCGGACATGACTTGGAAAGGCACGACGACGTTGACAACTCTGGTTAATGACGTACCTCGATACGTGACTCTCACTGACATATATTAAGCGACCGACGTACCCTGAAATGTGATATCATTTGGAAAACTCGATCGACTTGGTTGCGAGTTTCGTTATCGCCGCCACACTCGTGTCATCATTCGCGTGTCGGACGGTTTGGAAATTTTCGAAGCTAATCTCGAGGCCAATAACGTTCTAGTTGTTCGTGCCGTACCATACAGCACAGAGCAGGTTGAACATTCTCTGCTTGGCGCGATCACTGAAGCATCTTGTGCGCCCCTGATGAACCTCAACATGGGTCTTTCACGAGCGCTTTGGTCATCTCGATTTCCGCACCATCCTGCACATGGCAGCCAGCCCCGAGTCCGATATTGTACTCACGGATCGTCACCAGAAGGCATGCAGCACTTGTGCGATCAGCAAACAGACTCGGAATCCCCAGCCTCAACGCGACTCGGGTCTCCATACTACGATAGATCGTGTTGGATCCGTCATCTGCAGTGATATTAAAGGCCCTATCATACCTCGTGATCGTCGAGGAAATCGATACATGATTAATGTCATCAATCATCGATCAATCTACTGTCGCATTTTACTGGCTAAAGCGAAGGACGCTGCCACTCACATGTTTGAGACCTTTCTCCTTTGGTTTGAAAAACGGTTTGACTGCCGCGTGCATTCCTTGCGGACCGATGGTGGCGGCGAATATCGGTCGACCTCCTCTGCCAGAACAACGGTGTCGCTCGGCAGATCAGCGAAGCCGACAACCAGGCTTCCAATGGAAAGGCAGAAAGACTGCACCAATCCGTGATGAATATGGTGCGGGCTATGATTTTTGGTTCTGGTTTGCCCTAGTACTTCAAGGGTGATGCGGTTGAATACGCATCCTATGTTCTGAATCGGAGCCCCACGAAAAGCAACCCAAACCGTGGGTCTCCTCTCGAAGTGCATACTGGCACGAAACCGAGTCTTACGGACATTGTCGTGCTTGGGTCCGCGTGCACAGCTTTTCGTAACCCATAGAAAAAACCTTTGAAAGCCCGCGCTGAAGATGGCAAGGTTATCGGCAAGTCCAAGGAGACTGAAGGCTACCGCATTTTTTTCCGAAGTCCCGCATTGTGTACACGACCCGTCCGGAACACCACGACGCTCTCCCCGTCCGCCAGTGCTGCCTTGCTCGGTCGTCTTAGCCCCGAAATTCATACTGCGTCCCAATCTGTCACCTGCGATAGCACCGATGTGCAACAGGCGCCATCTACACCAGTTGTCCGCCGCACGGAGACTGTAGCTCGGAGGGAGCTCGACTTTCGAGAGAAAACCGGCGTTCGGAAGGAGCCTGTGGCTCGTGTCGCACCACTCTCACGTGCATCACGCAAACCTTCCGAGAAGGTTGCGAAGCAACCCTCACCTGTATCTTCCACGCGTCGTACTCGTCGCAGCCCCACGGTTGTCGCGGACAGAAGCACAAGAGCGCAACCGGGGGAGGTGATCATAGCGACACCAACAGTGAAGAGTCAATGCCAACCATCCAGCCCACTACCAGAATGGTGACCAGGTATGGGGGAAAGAAGACTCGAGAAATAGTGGCCCATTTATGAAGCAGACCCCCGTAATTACCGCGGGGCCATGCGCAGTTGCAAATGCGAAGATTGGCGTATGGCGACGAACAAAGAGCTCGCGGCACTAGAAGACAATGAATCCTGGGAAGTCGTCTTGAAGACCCCCGATATGAAGCCATTGCACACCAAGTGGGTTTACATGACGAAGAAGGATGCTAACGGCGACACTGAACGTGACAAGGCTCGAGTCGTCGCATGCGGAAACGGGCAAAAGCAAGGCATCAACTACACCTTCTCCGCAGTAATTGACATGACCACTGGAAAGGCGATTTGTGCTCTAGCATCTGGGACGTACCCGCACGGCACGGCGATTACCAAACGCGTATGTCAAAGCCGCCACAGAAGATGATATTGAAATATGCATGTACGTTCCCCAAGGAATGCATATTGACGCGTCAATTCTATTACAATTGGGAGCCCGCATCGCCCGTGATGTCGTACTTCGGTTGGAGAAACGTTGATGCGGCCTCAAGCAAGCTGGTCGCTTATGGAATAAACTGCTACACGCAACACTAGTCAAGGCAGGTTTCCAGCAATGCCTCACCGACTCGTGTCTCTACTTTTGTCGTGATAGAGATGACATAACTGTGATTGGCGTATACGTAGATGATCTACTGGTTACCGCCACAAGCTCAGAGCGTGTTGATGGTGCTTTCTCTATGCTGGAGTGTCTATCCATCAATGCATTGGGCCTCGTCAGCACGTTCCTCGGGATGCGGGCCCAATACGACGAAGCGGGCGGGTACCAGTTAGACCAAGCCCAGCGATTGAGGAGCTGCTTCAGAAGCACGGACTACAAAACGCACATCCAACGCACACCTCGATTGAAACCAACTATGACGACCGAGCCGAAGATGGTATGGACCTCCTACCTACAGGAAAAAACGAGGGCACCCCATCCCAACTTCGCAGCTACAGCGACGCTGACTATGTTGGCGACAATAAGGACAGAAAGTTGATTACCGGAGCAACCTTCTTGTTCAACGGTATGCTAGTCGGATGGGTATGCAAAAACCGAATGGTAGTAGCGCTCACCACAATGGAGGCAGAGTTTGTGTCGGCCTCTCACGCCGGACAGGAACTACTGGGGCTTCGAGAGCTGTTTGAGGAGCTGGGACTGAAGGTTGAACGTCCCATCACGATGCTGATGGACAAACAAGTGGCCGTGAAACGGCTTCAAAGTGAGGAAGCTCCGGCCGGTCCAAGCACATCGACGTGCGGCTAAAGTTTGTGATTGACTACGCGAAGGAGGGCGTGTTGGTGCCGAGCTACGTTTCAACGACGGTGATGCAAGTCGACCTATTAACGAAGGCTTTCCCTGCACCGCGTCTCCACGAATTACGAAAGCTCTGTCACCTCACGCGCTAGGCGTCATCCTCTCATTTGGGTATCAGCGATCATGACACGCGCGCACGTGAAGAAGGAGTGTCGGAACGGCGAGGGTGATTAGTAGGCTGACGTCGCATGTGCGATGTGTGCCACATCGCATTTTGGCGTTAACGAATTTCCTAAGACCGAAGAAGCCTCAGGTAGCAGACTACATTAATGCACTTCTCTTTAATCCTTTTCACTCACCTATCGCTGAGCACCCGGTTCTAACAGGTTATGAGCTCCCGCGCTTCGTGCAGCTTGAAGGTGAGGAGCGCAAAACGTTTTTGATATGAGCCAACGTTCAAAGTATTGAGTTTTGACCAATCATGGTCTTGTCGGCAGCGGTCGACCGGTGTCAGCAATTTTACGCTATGGAACACTAGATGAAGTGTTACCCGCGTCGGAAGTTCGAGTCGATAGTGATTAAGACCAATATTCCTCACTACAGTGATATGGATGAATATGGTAAACTATCGGACCACACTTATTGTTTGTATACACTCAGAACCCCCAGTCATATCATTATGTTATTTTTTATCCAATAGATTTCAAGTACAGACTGAATTTTGACCAATAGTTTATTGTAGGGGTAGGTAAGTCCTCTAAGCCAGTCGATCGGACATATCGGGTCCGAGTGGTCAGTAGAATATGTGTATGTCAAGTCAAATAGCAAGTGATAAACGTATCACTGGCATATTTTCGTTTTGTCGGACTGTAGCAATGGGCTTGGACGAGCTCCAGCCTGGCAACACTTTGCGAGCCAAGGCCACTGCTGTCGCAACTTTCAAGAAATTTCTGAAGGTAGAGGAGGTTACAGAGGAGTATGTTACTAAATGCATTGAGAGTGATGAGAGTAGGAAAAGTTTTGTGTCGGTGATGGATAAGTTTGGAATGTACCTTGCGTTTAATGAAGGTAAGAAAGGCAAAGCGTTAGCTCGAAACACTGCTACGCAGTACTATCGCCAAGCCAAGCTTTGGCTGCTAGACCAATTTCCTCAGCATCGAGCTTCCTTAGAAGCTCGATTGCTAAAAATGGGGAAAACACTAGACAACTTCTGTATGAAGCGAGATGGTGGTGGGTTTGTTAGCAAAGCGCCTCCATGCACAAAGTCGGACTTGAAAAAAATGGTTATATATTTGTATAGCAATGCATGTTGCGAGACTGACTACCAAGATGTAGCACTCCTCTGTCTTCTGTGGTACGTATTTGGACGTGTCTCCGACCTAATTACATCTTCAACACGAGCAAGGAAGACCACAAGGTTGCCAAAGTTCTCGCAGGATACAAACCGAAGGTGGATGTGACTCTGCAGAACCTGAGCAGCTTCGATTCGCAGACGCTTGATCAGATCATGCAGACGCAGCGCATTCTGTTCACAGCATGCACCAAGCTCGCGACAACCAGCTTCAACGTCAACCAAGAAGTTCTGGATGTCCTCACTGCAGCAATCATCCGCCACTTCCCGCTTCTGCGAGCTCTCAATCCCGAGAGTCCTGTACGTCAAGCGTGTTGAAAGCGCGGTCTTCCACAGTGGCAGTCAGCTGGCCGATCTTCTAGCGTGGTCATCGCATCTTGCGCATCCACCTGCTAAATGTAAGAGCACGGAGGCAACGGCGGACAAAGAGACAGAGCAACCATCGCAAAACCGGACAGAACGAACCAAGGAGCAAAAGATCATCGATCATCAAGCGGCTGTGATTGAGCACTTAATCGCGCTGTCCAAGCGACAGGAGACGCGGATGGACGCACTAGAAGCCAAGCAGAACAACGACCCGGTGCCTACAAACAAACGCGACAGTCCAGAAGATACACAAGAATCCCAAGACATTAGCACACCAAAGAAGAAGCAGCGCAGGGCTGGAGTCACTCACCTTCACGCTGTGTGGTTTTCATGGTACGCGCACGACCCACGCTGGCAGGCATCCGAGCCGAAGCGCCAGCGGTCAAAGGCCAAACTGCTGGTGGCCTTCATGAAGCTTTTCTTGACTGACGGCTTTGTGCTGGACTCCGGCGGCGACGGCTATCGCGACCAGGTGCTTATACTTGGAAAGCGGGCGGAAGAGGGGGTGCTGGCTTATCTGAGCAAACATAGCATCAAGTCGCGAGGGTCCAGCGCCGTACTCAAACACCTCCACTCGCTTCACATCGCAGGAGCGTTGAACGCTGAAATCGAGCGCCATCAACGGCTGCTCCAGACCGCCGCTATCCAAGATCCTGCACCAGGCTACACACAAGATGTACTTGAGTTAGTTAAGCAGTAGATAAATCGACTCAATGCATATTACACGTTAGATTCAGATTGCTTTTGGAACGCATTAAACTACAGCAAGCATGCCAACAACATCAAATGCAGAACACACGATACCAGTAGCGACACTGCTCATTCCAGCAGAGATTCAGCACACACACCACGAGCGCTGGCAGCATACAGGTCAGAACCGGCTCCGCCAGTGAAGCCGTATCTCGCACGCGCGCATCTCACACCACTAGCTCCAGCGCAGGAGACCAGCAGGATACCCACCCCGAGTGTTAATGGCTCAGCCCGGGATTGAACCGGGTCCTCCGGACCGAAGTCCGTCGCTCGGCCATGAGCTTCTGAGTCAGGGGGAGGGAGTGGGTCTGCGCGGTACGGCTCAAAAAATGAAGACTGGGGGCTAATCTCTCACTGTCGGCCTGTTGTGTGGCCTGGCAGCCACTAGGTTGGTCACATGTTTACCCCCTCTTGTGTGGCAACATTTAATTGGTTGATAAATCTACCAATGGGCACCCACTTCTATGACTGGCTAGCAGCATGCCCTTAATAGTGGACCCCGCCACAAAAATTTGAGGCTCAGTGTTGAATTTGATGGCACAAGAGCACATGGCTCTCGTGCTGATTATGCTTGAAAATAGATAAAAGCGATTTGTGAAGCCTACAGGCCGTTTCAGGCGAATCCCTGCCGCCTATAAATCATGCTCAAACACGCTATCTGCTGGCCTTTCACATCCTACCATAGCTCCCCTAATCGTTGAGTAGTACCGTAATTGTCAGTCAAATATTTTTTGTACAATATACTTCCATGGATGATGTACCATAGTTTCGGTACCGGTCCGATAGGTCCTCTGGTCAGATATTTTATGGTATGGGCCAATCCATCTGGGTCCGGGTTTCTTCTTAGTTGTTCCGGCGAGAAAATTAGCAAAATTATTCGTTGAGAGCAGTACATGTTCACCAACTGCAAAGTTTGTGCCGGTCGGTCATAATCATAGTATCAACTGATGCGGCCTTGCGCAGCTTGAAGCTTCCGGTGAACACGGGCCAGAACACACCTTTGAATTTCCAAAACGGCAGCTCCAGGTCATTATCCAGCACCACCGGGCGAATGGTCCTCTTCATCTGTCCGGTTGGCGTTGCTGGTGTGTTATCAATGTCCGCCTGGAATGGCGATCTTTCTATAGATGCTTGGTAGCGTGAGTTGTAAGCTAATTCAGCTAGAGAGGCGAACTCGTTCCGGTCATCAGTCACTGTTGCCATTGCTAAACGTGCGCAAAAAATCATCAAATGTCTGATTCGGTCGCTCTGTGACATCATTCGCTTCCAGCCGGCCGTGAAATACCACTACTCTCAATGTTGTTTTACTTATGCCATAAGCGGGCCGGTTATCGCTCCTGGGCTTCATCGTGACGAAAGGTTTGTCATCGAAAAGACCCAATTCCTGTAGATGCACCGCGCTGGAAACGATGTTGAGTCTGTGGTCTGAGGTGCTCGTTACGCAGAACCCAAGTACTGATCGAGAAGAACTGAAGGACGGGTCAGCTCGCAAGGGTTTAGCAGAGGATGGCGGCTTAGAATCGTCTAGGTGCGGGGCACTGTCGAAGAAGCTGATGATAGCAGCAATACCCGGGGCAAAGATAGCATTGTGGAGTAGATGTTCACATGGGTGTCATTGACGAAATAGGTGTACAGACCAAGTACATCACGAGAAATAAACTGCGGAAGATCCTGAGAATCAAGAATTGATTATCCCGACTTCATATTGGTTCTGTCGAACGAGGTGATTAAGCAAGTTGCGAGTTCGTTACAAGGGCTTGATCAGCTCGACAGTGTTGGAAGTGCGAAGATTCAGCTGTACCTATAAACAGACTGAGATAGTTTCCGGGATAACCTTGGCTTCCAACTGCTCATGGAGTGTAAGGATAATGTGTTTCGTCATGAACTTACTGATGGTTTGCCAGAAAAGTGAGACATCGAGCACCGGATTAATGTCAAGGATTCGAACGTTGTCGTGCATCGTCAGCAGTGACGACAGCCGACAGAACAACAGCGTGAGATCGTGGGCTGTGTTGAAGGCATGGTAAAAATGAAATTAATTCGTCCAAGCATGTGTCCACACGCTGCACCATCATTATGCGTTCGAAGACCAGTCGGGTAGCGGACCGTGCACAATTATCGCTACCAAACTCCATCACAGTGCACCAAAGAAATATTATGACGCGGTGGAGGCCATCTTGGACGCGATGGTCGGAGCGTATTGGTTCTGCACGATGGGCCTGATGTCCGCGTACTATCGGGTATGCATACTTGAGGAAACCACCCAATTCACGGCGTTCCAGGCACCAAACGGACTCTGTGATTGTCTTGTCTAGCTGATGAAATTCTGCAGTGTGCCAGCAACGATGCACAGGCTCACATCGAAGTATTTCCGAGACTTGAAAAATACGAAGTTGTTTTAGGATGGAATTTACGTCTTCCCGAAGTAACTAAAGATGGAAGAACACATGGACGCTTTACGTGATACGTTGGATATCATGCGCGATAATAAACATTACGTAAGGCTATCCAAGTGTGTATTTTGTGCCGAAGAAATCCCGTTCGTTAGAGACTCGTGGAGCGCGACGGTGTCGGTATGGATCCAGACAAAGTGCAAATAATGAAGGTTTGGCCGGTGCCACAGACACAAGAAGTTTAATGGTTCTGCCTGGGGTATGCATCACTAACAGCGACGGAACGCCAAAATCCACTTCAGCGATGAACAAAGAAACAGCTTCAAGGGGCTGAAATCGATGCCTATGGAGCCCACCGGTACACATCTGCCGGATTTCAATCAGCCGAAGCATATGCATACTGACGCCAGCAAGTTCGCTTTAGGAGACGTGCTGTTCCAGTTTGTCGACGGCGTTGAGCGTCCCATAGCGTGCACGAGGAGGAAGATGACACCGGCGGGACTCTACAATCCGACGTTGTAGCAGGATCGTTTATGCGCTCGCAGCATTTTGGAATTGTGCGCACCAGCGCAATAGTAGCACTGTACATGTCTTGAAGGGGCCCAATTTCGTCCTTTCGCTTGCCCAGGACCGTGCCCTTCGGCTTCACCAACGTCGCATCGACGTGGTTGACATGCGCCCCTTGAGCCAAGGCGTTGATTTCAGTCGAAGATGACGCAATAGCTGTTACCACGTCGGACGCCGCTGCTGCCACTTGCCAAATATGGCGGTGAGTCGGTTCTCTACCCTTTCCATCGCAAACTTCTCGGGCGTAAACCCGATTTCCGATCCCCATATATGTCCAGACAAAAAAGCCAACATCTTGATCAGCATGAGCTGCTGCGACACCAATCCTGTCTGCAGCACAGCAAAGTAGTTGCGATTGGCTTGATCTCTTGCGACATTCAGCTGTCGGAAAAGGTGACAACTCTCTTGAAATCTGAGGGCGTAATCGCCTCAAATTTCCGCACCAACTCTACAACACCTGACGCGGTGTTGAGTCCATTGCACTTCTCAATAGCCCGCCATAGCTCGTGGACAGGCCGTTGCGTCAGTCGCTCGTCGGCAAACCCTGCTGGTAGGGTTAGGTTGAAGACGGCCTTGATGTACGACGACTGCTGCCTGATAAAGGCCCGTTGCAGCGCGTACGTGACCCTTTCTTGGTCCGACGCATCCTCGCAACTGGAGATGGGAGCCTTTCGACCGGCTAGCAACTCGGTCACCTTCAACGCGTCACTCCGGGCGATCGGATGCACCCTGATCTTGTCCTTCCAGCCCGCAAAGATGGCATTTTGGCCGTGAAATGCAAGCTTGTCCGTAACGCATTGGCTTGGTCTGCCAATTATCCTAGAAATGTTTAACTGAACGCTCACAGAGTGCACTGTTGGTACTTCACAGCAATATATTTGTCCTTATTCCTATCGACCTTACTCTAGACGAAAGCTGAGTCTGAGGCAGATTGGACAGTGAGTTCATCCTCGGACTGCGTCCTCGGCCGACCTCGCTTTCTCTGTCTACAAGTTATCTTTGCACAATTGGTTACAGGATAGCCTCTGCCCATCTGGGATGGAGTTCAGTGATCTAGTCTGAACTTCCCCCTAGAACTTGCTAATCAATATTTAGCAAACAGTTTTCATTTCATTCTCTCTACTGTCGGGCGACCAGGCATTTCTGCCGGCTGCCCATGGCTTGCCTCAAGCCCATCTCCTCGAAAACGCTGAGGAAGTACCTCGCTACGACCAACGAGACCGTCGAGCGAGCGGTTTGCTGCGATCATCCCACCGCTTTTTGGGATTATGTTCGACGAGTGGACGTGCATTTCGGACCATTAGGTGGCGTAATACAACATGTTTTGGATCGTTGGCTAACTGCACTACCTGGTTTGTCACTGGCTCTTCTCGACGAAGCTGACCAAACTGGCGAGGCTGGCCAGTTATGGCCAATCGGTGGCGTCACTGGAATTTTTGATCGGCGACAAATGTGCAACCAATCAGCTGATCGCGATGAAGTTCTGTATCCCGTTGGTGGGATGCGCACCTGACCGTTTCATCTTGACGATCAAGCAGTACTTGGCGGAGCACGACAATCTGGTTTGCGCGATCGACGCGATCATCGCGGCGTTACGCACTATCAAGAACCGCGCTGAGCTCCGACGACACACAAGGCTTGCGCCGTTACGGGCGAATGCGACGCGATGGATCTCCACAATCATCACGCTGGAGCACTATGTGTGCATCTAAGGCGCGGTTAAGCTCGTCGACGCTGTCTACGACCGTGTCCTCAACTGTGAGAGTCTGTTTTTGCAGTGAAATCTTATTGTGATACCACAACGCGCGTCTCTCCCCCCCACTCAACTTCGAGATGCTCGCATTTTTGCGTGCAAACCGTGGCTACTGGGATGCGAAAACGCTAATGAGCATCGATGTTGCTGACACTGGCGGTAATTAGAGGTGGGAGAACTGGCAAGACAGCAGACAGCAATACAGTACCTATTGTCCATTTCTTTATTATTGTTTCTCTCATTATCCCTTTATTTCAGTGCGCTTGCTGGTGCAATTGTAATGCCCGAGCACTGGGCAGAACCACATGAACTGTTGGGGCTGGTGTCCATGTTCATAGCGTACTGTCACACCACTTGCTCGTCCACGCCGTCTCAGAAGGGTCATCATCGTCACAATTCTGCCTAGCTTAGTCAAATGCGTATGGTGCGTTCTCGGCGAAAATTTTGACCAAAATGAGCACATCTCTTTAAATAGCGCGCTTGTATTGGCAAATATTCACTAAATACAAAACCTCTGTAGTTTAAATCTTATGACGGGAATGGTCCGCTCTCCTTCTGGTGGCCACACTTGACGTTTGGGCGCGCGTATGTCCTCAAGCCGCCGTCGAACGCCTGACCCTTCTTGAACGTGTACGGCTCCTTGCGGTAGACCGTGACCTTGCTGGCCGGTCACGATCCATCGGGCATGGCGGCCGCCTACGCATGGCCGATCGTATGGAGACACCCGAGGAGTCGGCGGACTTGGCAGTGAGCTCGACAGTGGAGACGGAAAATTCGTTGGCCACGGCGGTCTTGCTACCTCGCTCTCGGTCCGGCAGCTGCACTTGATGTTTGAGCAAGTCGTCTTCGTGCTGCCGTCGAACACCTCTTCGTGATGGCGCCCGTGCCAAATTCTCTCTGGTGGAGAGGCGACTGAGCGTTCGTTGGACATGGCATTTTAACTAATATACTATGTATATTAATGCATATACAAATTTATGTATTTTCATAGGAAGCCTACCCCCAATACGATATGTCATTTGAGTACTTATCAGCTGTCACTCCGTTATTGAAATCAAGATTAATACTGGGATAGCAGTACCGGTAGGTTGCTGTGGTCAGCCCAAATCTCGTTAATCAGAAGCCGGTATATGAAGCCGGTATTACTGAAACCAGTACAAGATTATTTTCAAGTCAAAAGCACTTTTTACAAAGTATCTTTTCGATGACGAAGGACATATCAATCGGCCGGAGGTTGACAACGTTATGCATCAAACCCGATTTCGCCGCGAAGCCATCGTCATGGATATGATGGATCAGGTTCGACCGGATAGAGGTTGACACATTGGTGGCTGTGGATATGAAGTAATATATGTTGAAGACCAGGGCCTAAGAGCTGGCATGAGCGACAAGAGGCGCGAGTGGCTTGTATTTCAGGACCTGGACGACACAGACAGTCGGTTAAGATGCGCTGCGCTTCAACGTTCGCAGACTCAGGAGGTGCCTCCCGCAGTCATCGATACAGTGGTGACCGAGGTTGAGGCAGATCTGTTGTGACGCAATGCACGACAGTGAGAGCGGCGCCAAACTATAGTTGCAAACATCCATGTGCAAGATTACGAATTCTTGGAAGAGCTGCGTGCACGAATACTCCCTACTACCAATTTAACCGCTGATGAGATTCGTTGGATGGCAAAAATCCAGCATTCCTAGCGAGATTCACTGCTTGTGGCTGCACGAGGTCGCCTTAATATTATCCAGTGGCTTCATAATCGCCGTGCCGAAGCGAGCACTTTTCGTGGCGTAGATGCAGCAGCCATGAATTGCCACAGAGAAGTGCTTGAATATTTCAGGCTGAACCGATACGAGCAACCGTCGGAGCTTGCTTTCCGTGTATGCACGCATCATGGCGACCTTTACACTGCATGGTGGATTGCTGCTCACTTCAGTGGTACGGTTGATTTGCAGGTAGCCTTTGACTATGCTTCTGCTAACTGGTGGAGTGTCGGCGCTATGAATGCTGGATGGGGCTCAAGCTTAGCCAGAGGGATTCGACTCACACCAGTCAAACTTAATCCTTCGTAATGATATCATTTTCTATTTCCAGCTTCCAATAGTCTACCCTATTACGGGAACCATTGTAGAATTATTCCCCTTTTTAGCGAAGATAGCGAGCGTGTCATCCCTCCGAAAGCATTTTAAACAAACGCTTTGCTACGCGTACAACAGAAGAGTAACAAAGGAGGCATTTCGTTTGTAGAAGGCAAATTGAAAAGTGTATTTGTTTGCTTTGTGTCTTGTTGGTTTCTCTAGCTTATATATTGCAGCCATTCATTCTGGAGTAATCCTCAGTACCTTAACAGCTAAGCAAACATGTGCATCAACAGCTCCGACCTCACTGCGGTCGTGAACATGAGCATGATCATGTACGACTTGGGTGAGGTCGTAAACGGAGTAGATGTACTCCGTCACAAAAAGATTCTCGAGTCGGTAAACTGTCGGTCCTTCAGCTTCCGTCCGATCGTTGCTTAGCAGTACCCCCTTTTCCATCTCGTCGACATATATCACTCTGCTAAATAGCTAACCAAAATACTATCCGGATCAGTCTCCATCAATCGGCATGCGTATCGCTATCACTTACAATAGCATTTATCTTTTCGAGGCGCAGCAGTAACATGACCACTTTTGCCGACTCCGGCAACTTCTCGAGAGAGTCCGCACCCGCTGAAAGAGATCACGCCAGCGGGGACGGTGATACGTCCGTCTTAATTAATGGGGGCGCGCTTACTTCGCAAGAAAACCTGTCGCCGATTCCGGCTATAGCATGGTGTGCACTACGTGGAACCAACCTGCTCGCGGAATCGGTGACACCTCTGAAGGCAGTGTTGTTATATCGAGAATGGTATACTCTCGGGTAACAACGACCTCCGATCGGTTTCCGTCGGCATCAGCTCTGAAATCCTTCAGGATCCCGCCCTCACTCGCGCTGACCAGCTTCGGGAATGGTACGGCGGTTTGCCGTCTGACCACTCGTTTTCGCCCCTATCATGGCCCTAGTTGGTGGGTTCAGTTATGACTCCCCCTACTTTTAAAATATAGCTATCCCAGCCTATCAAAACTCTCGTTCCGGCCCACAACTGATAAAGGCCAAATTTCAGGTCGTGACGCTGGCGGCGAACTTCTCACGCGTTATACTGGTTGGCAGCACCAATTAGTCTCGACAAATAGCTGAGATCGCTAGCTTCTTTAACCTGTAAAATTTTGTTTCCTAGCTAAAATCGGTTCATACTATGGCCAAGTGAATAGACCAACACGTCGACGGCCCTCAACTGGTCATTTCCCTTACTTGAAAGTGGGATGCGCGGTTCGTTGAATGAATCAAATCTTCGGTTGACTATGACCTTCTGTAACTACGATTACGTACTTCACACGAAATTTTGCCAATGACAGTATTGGGGCTCAACCGCGAAATTACTGTGAGCAACCGTCAATTTTCAAATAATAAAATCACAATTATTTTTTTTTCACAAAGTCTTTTTTTATGTTGCGGTAGCACTCGGTTGGTGCTACAACAGGTGCCTTTGCAAAAGCTCCCTGCAACCATGCCGCTCATGCCCGGTTCGCCGCGGCCGGGCACGCCCGCGCCGCAGGAGGAGGACGACG
>JAHWLE010000723.1:0-18111 GCA_024679135.1 Phytophthora foliorum
GACGACTTCTCGGCCGACTGCACCATCGTCGACGCCTACAGACGCACAAACAGCTTGAGGTTCATGCAGTATGTCGCTGCACGTGAAGATCCGCAAGAGATGGACGCGTTCTATCGACGCTGGCTGTTCAATGCTGCCACGGAGATGGCGGCGAGTCGAGGTGACCTGGAGTCGCTGCAGTGGCTGATGGAGAGCTACCTGCCGAGCGAGTTCCTGACGAAGGCTGTGGCTGCGGCTGCGACCAATGGACACCTGCCGCTGCTCAAGTGGCTGTTCGAGACGCACCACGACAGAGGCTACTGGGGCAACACCGAGATGTGTGGCGCCTTGGTGAACAACCACATTGAGGTGGTGGAGTGGCTTCGGACGCACGCAGTTCCGAGGACGGAGTGCACGACGGAAGTGATGGATGCTGCAGCGGGTGCTGGGTATTTGGACATTGTCAAGTGGCTCCATGACGAATACCAGGTGAGCGTCCGCAGCGCGTTGTCAAATGCCATGAGCAACCGTCAGTGGGAAACGAGTCAGTGGATCCTGGAAAACGGCGAGCTGTTGATGCCGTGGATCAACTGGGATCAGCCAGCGAAGGACGGCGCCTTGGCCTTTTTGAAGTTCTTGCACGCTCACTCGATCGGTAGTCCGGGATACTTTACATTGCAAACGGCAGCTTGGAACGGTCGATTGGATGTGGTGAAATGGCTTCATGCTGAGTTGGACGCGACCCTGACTCCGGACGCGATGCGCAAGGCTGCACAAAAGGGTCATCTGGCTGTCGTGGAATGGTTTCATCAGAATGGCTGCGAAGGCTGTGACTCTGCCACAATGATTGCTGCTGCTGACCACGGTCATCTTGATCTTGTAAAGTGGCTGTATGAACACGGTGTTGAGGTTAGTGAAACCATCGCTATGGATTGTGCTGCTCGTAGTGGTCACCTGGACGTTGTCAAATGGCTCCACATCCAGCACACGGACCGCTGCTTTGGTGTGGTGTTGGATGACGCTGCTACCAACGGCAGACTTGACATCGTAAGTACTTACATGGACATTTTAATGCACATTGCACGACGTCAGCCATGGATGGCGCTCCTCGCGAGGGGCACCTCGAAATGGTTCAGTGGCTCCATAAGCATCGAAGTGTGGGCTGCACGACATCCGCAATGGACTGGGCCGCTCGCAACGGCCACTTGGAAGTTGTAAAATGGCTCCACGTCAACAGAACGGAGGGATGCACGACATGGGCGATGGATTGGGCTGCTTTAGGTGGCCACCTCGACGTCGTGAAATGGTTGCACTCCAACAGAACCGAGGGTTGTATCAACAAAGCGATGGATAACGCCGCCAAGAACGGTCACCTCGCCGTCGTCAAATGGCTTCACGATAACCGCACGGAAGGTTGCACCGTGGGGGCGATCGATGAAGCTGCTGCAAACGGCCATCTAAACGTTGTGCGGTGGCTGCAGCAAAATCGACGCGAAGGATCGACCGCGATTGCAATTACGCGAGCTCTGATGCGAGCACACTTCGACGTGGTGCTGCTTCTCCATGCCCGCCGCTCCGAAGATTTCTCTTTTCTCGGGACGACCTTCATGCGGTATTCGTGCATCGAGCTCACGCAGTGGCTTCTACACAACTACGCAGCCAAAGTCGACGGCTGCGAGTTCGAGGTGCCGACTTCGGATTGGCGCTTCAATGAGTGGTGCGTCAAGATCAACCTGCAAAAAGCGCGCGAGTACAACGCGTCCACGTGGTGGGCCTGTGAGTCCGCTGCGCTCCGCCTCGACCATGCATAACGCTCTGCCCAGCGAGCGAGCTCTTCATTATCATTTTTTCGAGAACTCTCTGCTTGACTTGCTGGGTGCTGCGACTCGGAGACAAGTCGGTGTCACACTAGGCTGAACCGACTCGATCTGCGCGCGAGGCCGTCATAGGCATAGACTTAGGCCAGGACAGCGAAGATAGTTTGATCCGTGAGCTTCGTTGCTAGGCATGTTTACCTCGCGAGCCGCTTGACCAATAATGACGCTGATCAACATCATCTCGACGCTGATGCAGTGCAGAGATATGGCTACACTAACTTCAACATGGGTGGTCGCGTCTCATCACGGGCGACTGTAACGGGTCTCCGCTAAGTTTTACGGTGGGAGAGGCTGGTGGCTGCGTCCGTCGCAGCCTCACACTCATCGATCACAACACAAATTTCCTGCTCCTGCTCAAGCCTGCAAGACACTAAAGCCACTCTGGCTATGGTATCTACAGTTCCCGCCACGTGCGACTTGCCACTGCTCGCGAAAGTTCGAGTTCTGAGTCGTCATTGCTGGAGTGTCGAGATGCCCCACGTTGTACTCGCAATCGACGCGTTGCTGGACAATTTCTCGGCTGGCAAGAAGGCCGATGAAGTCTACAAACGCACGGGCAGTCTCCGGTTCATGCAATACGTCGCTGCTCGTGAACCACTGGAGGACATGGATCCGTTCTATCGACGGTCTCAATTCAACCGGACGGTGGAGATCGCAGCCGCTGCTGGGGATTTACAGGCGGTCAAGTGGCTCGTGGAGAGCTACAAGCCCAAGGAGTATCTTACCAAGACGGTGGCTGCAGCTGCTGCCCATGGGCATCTTCATATTTTGCAGTGGTTGTTTGACAACCATCGAGAGAGTGGGTACTGGGGCTGCACGGAGATGTGTGGAGCTCTGCTCAATAAACGCTCGAAAGTGATCGAGTGGCTTCGTGAACACGCTCTACCACACAAAGACAGTCTGAAGAAGGTGATGGAAGCTGCGGCGGCAGCAGGCAACGTGGAGGTCGTGGAATGGCTGTTCAAGGAGTGCCACGCGAGTGCTGAGGACGCTCTGTGGAGTGCACAGACGAATAAGCAGTGGGAAACTGCACAGTGGATCCTGGAAAACTGTAGTTTGATCGGACCCTGGATCGACTGGGATCTACCTGCCAAGGATGGAGCTCTGTCGTTCTTGCAGTACTTGCGATCTCGATCCATCGGTGGACCAGGATTTTACACGCTGCAAGTCGCAGCGTGGAATGGGCATCTCGAAATCGTCCAGTGGCTCCATGGGGAGCTGCGAGTGCCCTTTTCACCGACTGTGTGGCATGCTGCAGACAACGGACATTTGAATATGATCAAATGGTTGCACGCTAACGGATACAAGCATGGCTGCGCCGCAGTTTTGGACAGCGCTGCCATGTCTGGCCAGTTTGATGTCGTCAAATGGTTGCACGAGCATCGTGCAGAAGGCTGTTCCCAGCAAGCAATGGACGGAGCGGCTCTTGAAGGGCATCTCGCCATTGTGCAATGGTTGCATGAACACCGAAGCGAAGGCTGCACGAACTCAGCGATGAATGATGCGGCTGGTCGGGGCCACTTGGAAGTCGTGAAGTGGCTGCATGCACACCGACGAGAAGGATGCACACACGTAGCGATGGACATGGCTGCTGAAAACGGTCATTTGCACGTTATCCAGTGGCTTCAGACAAATAGAAGCGAAGGCTGTACATCAGTAGCGATGGACTCAGCTGCGACCAACGGACACCTCGAAGTAGTGAAATGGCTTCATGAACACCGAAGCGAAGGCTGCACTACCAAGGCCATGGATATGGCCGCTGAAAATGGACACTTCGAGATCGTCAAATGGCTTCATGAGCACCGAAATGAAGGATGTTCAACGGATGCGATGGACAAGGCCGCCGCGAATGGCCACTTGGCAGTCGTGAAATGGCTTCATGAGAACCGCGAAGAGGGATGCACGATTGCTGCGATGAGCCAAGCGATTCTTGGAGCTCATTTCGAGATTGCACTATTCCTGGAGTCTCATCGCTCGGAGGGCTTCGTATTCCACCGAAACTCAATCATTCGACTTCCACTGGAGCTGATGCAGTGGCTGATCACAAACTACGCCGACAATTTGCACGGCTGCGAGTTTGAGGTAGCGCTTTCCGACTGGCGCTTTAATGAGTGGTGCAGCAGTATCAAACTTCGGATGGCGCATCATAATGAAATCTCTGTCTGGTGGGAATGCACCTCAGAGATTAAACCGTAAATGCTGCGCCTCATATTTTCTCGATTTTTTTCTACCCAAGATCTGAACAAAACAAATGTGATGAGCACTCTCTTTCCTTATCTCCTACATATATGATAGATACCGCATAAACACTTCTACCCATTCATCTTCCGGTTGGGCCTCAACAAGATCGGGGTAGTTGTCACCGATCCAGTATCTCAATTTCAGTATCGAGGGTGTTACTCTTCCTTCACCTCTTCAGTTCTCAACTTATGTAGAAGTAAGACCACTTCAAACCCCCCAGACAAGGCCGCGTTGTCCATTACCGCAGTCGTGCAGCCTTCCGTGCGATTTTCGTGCAGCCATCGAATGACTCCGATATGACCATATCGAGCAGATTCGTCCATTGCTGCAGTCGTACTACCTTAGGTCTCACCCACATTACGAATTCCCAGGCGCCACTAGCAGCAGCACCATCCATCGCAGCAACCGTGCACCCTTCAGAGCGATTCTATTCCACCACTTCACGACCTCATGGTGACCTCCACTTGCCGCTCCATCCATCGCCTTCGTAGAGCAGCCTTCGCTTCTAGGTTCGTGTAACCATTTCACCACTGACAAACCTTTCACCACTGCTTGCCGCGGCGCCATCCATCGCCTTTTTCGTGCAGCCCTCATTCCGGTTTGAGTGAAGCCATTGCACAATGTCCAAGTGACCATTCCATGCCGCAAGGTCGATTGCAGTAGTCGTACAGCCTTCTGTCCGGCTCTCACGAAGCCATCGGATGATATCCAACTGTCCGTGAGCTGCTGCGTCATCCATTGCTTGAGTTGTGCACTTTGGTGCGGTAGTTTGTTCCAACGGCTTCGGTCTGAAAAAAACAACAACTCGTAAACTGAATCGAGACGATCTGAGCGCTTTCGTTTTCGTTTGGTACATGCCGTGCAGATACTGCATAATTTCCAAGTGACCGTTGATTGCTGCTAAATCCATGTAAACTCTTCTTCATTGATATACTCGACGCCCCAAAAGAGGTCGATCGTATGATCAATGTGAAATTCGGTATAGAGCCACTGCACGACGTCTATAAATCCGTTTCTCGCGGCCACCACTATCGTAGCTAGCCTCGCAGATCTCCCCAAGTCGCTTCTTTTGTTTTTTTATCGTTGCGTTCAATCGTCGATTTTTTAGCTTCTCATCATCTTCGTCTAGAGGTGCATCGACTCGAGCGTGGAGGTACTTTGCAACTTCCACGTGCCCACTAACGACAGCTGCATGAATAGCAAGACTCGCCTCACCTCCGACGCTGGTAGCATGGGTTTGGCTGTGCAATATCGGAAAAATTCCTGTCCCAACCATACCATTGGTACGGGTCATCATCACTGTCAAGGTTCTCATTGTTCCAATCTCGCTCAATTAGCCAGGGCACGACGTTTAGATGGCAATTTTCAGCTGCTATTACCAGCATCCCAGCATCCGTGCCCATGGGAACCTAATCGTGCAGCCATTCCAAGAGTTCGAGATGTCCACGACAGCAGCACCCACGAGAGCAGAATCCACTGTACACTGCGTAGCGGGAATGTGTGTTATCCGCTGTACCAACTGCGCGATCTGAATATCTCCACTGGCGATTGCAGCTTTTATCGTTGCCACATAATCCCTCTGGTTTTGCTCCTCCGTCGTCTGGAGCCACACGACCACATCGGCGAGAGCTGGTGCAGCCGCTCTCGCCATGTCCCGATTACCCCAACAGACAACGTGATATGAATCCAACTCATCGCACTCACAACACTATTAATGCCTTTCTCTAAAAAATAGCGCAAAATCTCCATGTCGCCAGCAGCCGCCGCCTCCTCCACGGCGTCCTCCATGACCCAAAACTTTGGCAAATGTGCAAAATCCACCGGATCATATCCATATCTAGGTGTTTAACGGTCTCCACTAGCGCCGCATTGGACTGGAACGACTGGTACCAAAGATCCGAGCGCAACAGACCGCTAATGGTCAAGGAAGCGTCTGCTGCGGGCTCGAGATCGAGTTTGCAGTTCCAGATGCACTTCAAGAGCGTCAAGGACCCGAATTTTCTCACCTTTGCAAGCGGCAACTGCACTGACGCATCCAAATACAGCGACACCGCGTCAATCACATGAGAAAGCGCGCCAAACTCGGGCTTGGAGCGGAAGAATAGCGTCACAATCAGTAGCAGCGTCGCGATCGGAGCAAACTGAGCTCGTCAGCTCGTGACGCTTCGGTATTTGTTTTCACAGGGATAATATTTTTTCCAATCATCCACCTCCAACCCGCGGGTTTCGCCTCCAAACCCGGGTCAATTACCTCGACCTCGTCTGTTATTGGCTAAAAGTGTTCGGGCGCTCCTCCGCCAGTAAAACCAGCGCACCGCGAAGACACCCAACAGCCTTCGCTCTCATTCCCCGGAAGACTCCCTCAAGCAGAACCATGCCGGTATGCCGTCTTTTTGCGCAACTCTTTTTGCGCAACAGATTAGACTCATTTTTCGTATGGTGCACGACCGCAGATCCGTCAGTTCCAAGTTGTTGGCCGCAAGGCCCCCACCGAGAAGGAGCCGAACCCGCCGGCCTACCGCATGAAGCTGTTCGCGCCCAACCCGGTGCTGGCTCAGTCGCGCTTCTGGTACTTCCTGCACCAGATGAAGAAGATGAAGAAGACGACGGGCGAGATCCTGGACGTCAACGAGGTTCGTCTGCAACCACTGTGAAGCAATTCCCCCTCGAGAGGAATATTTGCGCGCAAATCCTCTCGGTTGTTATATTTCATGACTTCTGAGAGAGAGTCGCCACCTCCTCGTCCCGGCCACCCTGTCACAAGGTGTGCGTCATCCTCCTAGCGACCTTGTACAAGTGCTTGCCTGCCACGAGAGTGGAGACTTTGGAGCGCCCTCATGCCCATCTCCACTCCAGCTTGCAAACCACTTTGTCGCTAGCGAGATCGCGGTGTGATCCGTTGTTTAGCTCTCTTGGATTGGACCAAAATGAGGGGTCTTGACACGTAAGCCCAGCCTGAACAACGCACGACATACTCGCGGGGACGGAAGGAAGCGCTCATATTTGCAGCTAACTTCTGTCCATTTTGCGCAAATACCTCTCATTAGCCATATCACTAACTTATTATGTTAATCAACTATGCAGCTCACGGAGAAGAACCGCCGCATTGTTAAGAACTACGGCATCTGGATCCGCTACAACTCGCGCAGCGGCACCCACAACATGTACAAGGAGTACCGTGACCTGACTCTGTGCAAGGCTGTGGAGCAGATGTACTCGGAGCTGGCTGGCCGCCACCGCGCCCGCCCGCGCTCGATCCAGATCATGCGCACGGCTATCGTGGCCGCCAAGGACACGCAGAAGCACGGCCTGAAGCAGTACCACGACTCCAAGATCTCGTTCCCGCTCTCGCACCGCCTCCCGCGCGCCGCCGAGAAGCACCACAACACGGTCTTCAAGGCCTCGCGCCCGTGCACGTTCCGTGGTTAAGCGGTTTGTTGACTCGCTGTCGTGCGCTTTTGCGAGTTGCAATCTAGTCTAGACAGCAGAGACCATCAACTTGAAGGTTAATGCAATCGAAAGATGGGAGTTTTTCGACCTGATCCCTTTGCTCAAAAGTTTTGGTGGTAGATTGGATGTTTTTTTATCGTGCTTCAAGTGTGTTGCGCAGAGTAGTTAGGTGATCGAGTTGTTGCTGGCGATATTGACGGATTGCATGAGTCTTAAAGTCTTGGCTCGATGTGTCGGCGTCTGAAACTTGTAAGCGGTCCAGACGCGCGTTTACAATTTCCAAGGCCGGTGAAATCGCTTGCGATGGGGCAGACTGAGCTGAAGTTGTGAGCAGCTGCAACGCCTCGTTCGGGTTGGACACCAAGAGCGCGATTTTCGCTAATCTCACGACGTCTTGTTCAACGTTTGGGGACACGCATACATCGGGCGTCCACGAGTACACTTGGAGGCTTTGAAGTAAGCCTGCAAACTCTCGCTGTCGTGCTGAAACCGGTAACTCGAAGTGGAAATGAGCGCAGTCGTGGCTGTTGGAGTCCAGCACGAAGCCGTGATACAGCAGGTAAATGTAGTTGGGCTGGGCATAGTTTTCGACGACTTCCTGACCAGCTTCAAATTCCCAAGACGCCTTCGTGATCGCATGGTGACCGGAGGAATCGAGGTTCGTGTGATGCGGCTTGTGTTCCACGTGAAGATCCTGGCAGTTAACCATGTCAAGAAGCGGCACGAGGTGTCGCTGACTGTTCCACCAAATACTACGGGAGTCAAGCATCGCGTTGGCCCAAAGGAATCGTCGCTGAGTGAGCCACGCTGATGCTTCATCCGAGGCCGATTCCTTGAGGTAATCTGAGAGAACAATGTACGACTGAGCGACTCGCTGGCGATAATTCGTGACGAGAAGCAGAAGATCTGTGCCTTCTAGAGTCTTGAGTTGCTCCTCATAAAAGAGAGGCGAGCCCAAAGTGCTGGCTTGGTCGTCCAGAACGGGAAGCATGTCCAGATACGGCTTCCAATGGGATTGGAGGTGGCTCGGGCCGAATTTTTCCTCCAAAAGGTGAAGGAGAAGCAGCATTTCCTCTTTGGAGACACTAGCGCGCTTCTTTTGAAGCCCGTGCATGATTCGACGAACCCAGGATGATTGTAGACCAGAGTGCACATTCATGACAATTTGCACAGGAACACTCAAATAGATATCACCCCTGGTGAGTGGCTTGGCAGCAAAAGTTCCATAGCCGACAGCTTCGCTGACATATCGCAGCTCGAGATGATTAATCGGGAAGCGATGACGAGCTATCCATTGCTGGAATCGCTCGAGTTTAGTGCTTCCAGCACCATGTTCGTCAAATTCCTGCTCTTGCTCATTATTGAGCGGCCGATCGTTGCCAACATCTCCAATTCCTTTCTCGAGATACTGCAATCGTTGCTCCAAAATTGTTTGGGCTTCTAGCAAAATTTGTTTCCGACTCAGACGAAATCCCACGGCGTGTGTACGGCTGTCAAACGCTGAAGCAGTAACTTTTAGATTGTCAAAAATGCGGCGATCTTCTTCGATAGTAGTTGGATAGTGCTCCAGTTGCCGACGGACTGCACGAAACATGATAGTAGCTTCTTCTTGTTGAGGTTGATTATCCAAATCGGACATCAACTCTGGTGGAAAACACTCCGAAAAAGCCTTTGCATCGTCACACGCTGCGGCTTGCCCTACATCCATGTTGTACACGGCTGTGTAAATCCGCAACAAACCAGGTTCCACCAGCTTTCCAGTACGAGAAATACATGCCAGAGGAGCGTCTTCGACCCTTATACGTGTCAGGACTCTCAACTTCTGAGCTAATGTTTCTGCCAGCGACTTGTCTTCTCCATCCTGTGGATAGGCATCGGTGAGCGACGGGAGACGAAAAGCAGCGCAATCAAAGCCCCTGTCACCCATAAGGAAACCATGATGGAGGAAATACACGTAGTTGTTGTTGTCACCGTAGTCCTCGAAAAGTTGTTCTCCTTGAAGCGTGCCACGATCGGCTCGGATTGTCATTCCATTGGATTGAAGATCGTGAAACTGCAGGAAATGCTGTCCGTTGTCATGCTGGCGAGCTTCATTGTCCGGTTCCCCGTTGAAGATGTCCCCAAATGGTACTAGGACTCGCTGACCTTGGATCGAAAACGCACGTGAATTAATGAGGAAGCGGGCCCAGACGTATCGCGACAGCTCCAATGTGTCGTTGTCAATAAAAGCGTGAAACAATCGCTTGAATCGACCATGTGCCTTCTTGGCGAGCAGTCGCTCCGTCTTGGCAGCCTTGATCATTCGTTCATCCTGTAAACCCTCCACATCATCGTTACTTGCGAACAACAGTGGCGACGCCACCTCATTTCGCGACGAAAATGACGGCAGTAGCTGTAAATACGGAGCCCATCGTGACGCTGGGCCCTTTGCTTGCTCCAGCAGCAGGAATGCCGTCAGTAGCTCTTCTTGGTCAGCCTCCAGCTTTGACAACTTCTTCCTCAGCTTCGGTTGCGAGCTCCACTCCTGTGCAATGGTATCGTAGCAACTGAACCCCAACAACGCACAATGTCAAAAACTACCACTGCAGCAGATAAATGCCCTCATTCTTACATGATGAGGTTCTTCGGCACAAACAGCAGCTTGTGCTCCTCCTCCACTGCCTCCAAAGCCATAACACCTGCTCACACCATTGCAATTAGACCCACACGCACCAATGCACTGGTCAACACCACAAACTCACCTCTCCCCATTTCGGGGAACGTCTCAATTGCGATTTTTTTGCTGACGGTGCCACCCGCAGCTCGGAACCAGGTCATAAATTCTGCAACTTTTTCTTCTTCTCCCGAGGACTCAACAGCGACGCTCGATCCCTTGAACAGTGGAGAGCGCAGCAGCAAAAGACCAACGAGCAAAATCAAGAGACTCGAAATGGAGAGGAGGATGCTGGATTTGCCGGTTTTCGACCGCTTTTTCTTGCCAGTTGATGCATTTTTCTTGAATTGAGATGCATCTCGCTCACCGATAGCTGCAACGGAAGCGTTGGTGGAACTTGGACGCTTACGCATGTTAAGTGGGCGGTGGTTCCGATAGTGACGGTTCGTGAGGATCTTTCTTGATTGGCATCGCTAAGTGCGACCGAGCAGTATGCTCATTTTGAGGCCTCACTGTGTTTATCCAATCTTAGAGTTGATCTATTTCCAGCTCCCCTCCTCAAACTGATTGCCTGAGGAGCAGTCAAAACCTCACGAGCTCGCTCACAACGCTTTTTCTGCTCACGCCCGTTCCCGCGAGCACCGCTCACGGCCAGCTCGTGGGAAGCTTGGGTATTCCTGTCCTACTCATGGAGTGAGTAAAATCTTTTGGTTTAGACTGACTTTGTTCTGGCTGATGAACGAAATGATCGAACAAGACTAACTGTATCGTAAAGGAAAATGAGATAACTGAAAAAGAGAGCTACTTCACCGCAGGTTTTGTCGGCATTCCTATGTGTCGACAATCGCGCAGCAGTTAGAGCTGAGAGTTGATTTAGTGGTGGCGGGTGGCATCCTTCGGCTTCTGCTTGACACCTTGCTTGTGGTCGTGGGGACGCTGCTGCTCCTGCTGCCCGCCTGGTCGCCCTCACCCAAGTTGCGGGTCTTCTGCTGAGCAGCGTCGGAGACCTTTCCCGTGGTAGTCGACTTCGAGGTGGTCAGAGAAGGAGTCGCCTGCGCGCTGCTAGCCTTCGTATGTACGGGGGTCTTGGCTTTGCTGGTTGTCGCAGCAGGAGTAACCTTGGGCTTGACCGTCGTGGGGGTAGGAGTCTTTGGCCTGGTTGTGGTGGCTTTCGTAGCAGCCGGTGTCACCTTCGGTTTGGCCGGGGTCGGGACTGGCGTATGCTTTGAGGTCGTCGTCGAAGCAGGAGTCACCTTTGGCTTCGTCTTAGTCGGAGCTGGAGTCACCTTGGGCTTGGTAGGAGCCGGCGTGACTGTCGAGCTGCTCGTGGTGGTTGGTGCCGGAGTCACGGGGGCCTGGCCCAGAGTCCGTTGAAAAGACTCAATCCCATCGGATTCAAGAAGAGCACGGTGTGCACGCTTGTCGTCCTTTTGGAGATCGTCGTGGTGAGGATGCTGGAGATGCTTCTGCTTGGCGTCGTCGATTGACCCCTGCTTGGGGATACCCATCGACCGTAGAGCACGGTGCGACTTGGAGTCGGGGATGGACTGGAATGAGTACGAGTGGTCATTCACATGGGCGTGACTTGTGACGGGGTTCTGACCAGCGTGAACTCCAGGAGTACCGAGTGCTGCCACAGCGAGTAGAGCCATAGCTGCGAGGATCGAGGACGAAGTCTTCATGCTGGTGGTGTGGACTTGGTTGAGCGGGTGAAGTCGAAGGTTAATTCGCAGACTGAAGTCCGTGGTGCCGAGTCGTCGCACTTGAAATGATTCACGCGTAGACGGCAGCGGAGGTGCTTCAAGCTCCGCGTCTATTATTTTACCTGTTATCATTGGTACCAGAGCTATCCGTCCAGAAGATGTGCCTTGTTTTCTCTTGGTAAGCTACCACTGCTCGATAATCTTGTGCTCACGAACGACTCATGCATGGGTCAAATATCATCCAAAACGAGTGGGTTCGGTTGTCAGAAAAGCTTTTTTTTCGTTCAATTGGTTAAGGTTTGTGATGTTCGCAGCTACCAAAGAAACTACCATGGCGTCAAAAAGCTTGGTCTATCACCGTCTACAGATACCACCGCCAGGTAATGAGCGAAGCCCTAGACGGCGGCGTTAGCAACAGCACGAACTTTTCCCCCCTGGATCTGTTTGAACCAACCGTAGAACTGTTTCAATTTATCCGGATTGATATCCTTGGACATGGAATTCATAATCGTCGTCAGCTTTTCCATAGAGACACCGCCATTAGAGAGTTGCTGGAACAACTTCATATCTTGGACATGCGCCTCCGATTTGATAAGGCTCTTGATCGCGTCATCAGATAACGTCGACTTGGAGGCCGTCTTCACCACTTCATCAAGCATATTGATAGTGGGGAGTGAAGCTCGCTCTTCATCGTCCAGGTCGTCATCATCTGATCCCTCTAGGTCGTCATCTGAATCCTCGTCCTCTTCCGCATACTTGTTACTTCTCAGGAACCTTTTCGTGGTGGCTGCCTGGGCAGACTCGACGGACTGGATCGTGTCAGGTGTGGTCATGTGCGAGAGGTTCATGTTGTCCGAGTCCGTAGCAGCCGAGACGGCGTTACTTCCGGCCAGAAGAGTTGTCGCGGCGATAAGGAGGAAGTAGTACGCGCGCATTTTTCAAATTGTCTTGGTGGACGCCACGAATAGTATGCCGCTTGAGTGCTGGAAAGGAAATTCTGGAATGAGTCAATCGGAAAAAAAAACTGACAGCCACTTTTCCTTTGCGTCTCCAAGTAATACATGTATACGGAGATTCCTGTTGAACACATCTCAAGTCAATTCCCCCTTGTTTTCAGCACTGGGATCTTACGATGTGCTCGGCATATACTTTTCGATTTGCTCGTTCACCTCTGTTATTATATGAAAAACATTGTGCAGTAAACATGTAGAGAGGCGGTTCAAGAGGAGGCTTTGCATCGTCAGATGTGTCTCCTCACGTGTCTCCGGCGGAGACTCTCCGCTGAGACTCTGAGCAGTCAGAAGTTCGGACTCCGAACGCCCTCCACTCAAACGTGACTCATCTGCACTGCATGTACCGGTACTGTTCGCAGTTCGTAACGAAGTTCGTACATGTACCGGTAGAACTATTCGTAGTTCGAAGGACTACAACAATATATGGACACCCCTGTCGGTGTTCATATCTCGGGACCAACTTAGAATTTGAGGACGCTATTTAGATATGTTGCTCCAATCAGAATACTCTATAGCTAGCTGCTGGCGGGAATCCACCAGTTGCAGCGCGTCTGTAGGCTCCTATAGAAAAACTGAAAATCACAGCCCGTCAATAATTACGGACAACAATTTATATAGGAGTTTGTATTGGAAGTGAGTGATGGTCAGATCTGGCCTAGTAATGCATAACGGGAGTAGGTGCTCCGACACCGTCCAGATGTAGTGGTGTGATGCTTGCCTATCCTCCAGCACCACAAGCTCCGATTTGTCCTTGTAGCCAAATGCCCCCCACACCATTAACGAGCCACCACCATTCTGTCGGCTCAGGTAACGTCTCGAAGGGCGTCGTAGGTCTCTCCAATAGTACTTGTATCCATCAGCCCCCAGTAGCTGCAGCCCTAACGATTTGACGGATTTGTCGATCGGTGAGCGCCTTCGGACGACCTTGTCGCTTCGGTAGCTCCTCCCTGTTCTGCTTAAGAACGTTGGCTACCCCTTGTTGAGAGCGCTGCAGCCTACGCGCGATTTCACGCACTGCAACGCCCTCCTCAGTGAGGCCCTTGATCTGTCCTCGCTCCTCGTCGGTGAAGCTTGCCCCCGTCCTCATACATTTTCTAAGTGAGAGCCAGTGATCGATTATGCACTTCCAATACAAACTCCTATATAAATTGTTGTCCGTAATTATTGACGCGCTGTGATTTTCAGTTTTTCTATAGGAGCCTACAGACGCGCTGCAACTGGTGGATTCCCGCCAGCAGCTAGCTATAGAGTATTCTGATTGGAGCAACATATCTAAATAGCGTCCTCAAATTCTAAGTTGGTCCCGAGATATGAACACCGACAGGGGTGTCCATATATTTTTGTCGTGGATGGAAATCGCAGTACCGTGGTCACAACGCGGTATGCGTACCGGTAGACGTCGGTACGGATGACCGGGAGGAGAGCTCGGTCACACATACCAGTTGCGTCGGCAAGTTTCGGTATCGGTATCGGTGCGGCGACCTGGCAAACGTCCGTGCTTGAACCTCGAGCCACAAAAGTATTCACGAAAAGATAGAGAACATATTAGCGTACGAAGAGATGTTGGGCATGTTGAAGTGACACGTTTTTATTAACGGACCACCTGAACGGAACCTGGAGCCTCAAAAGTATCCACTAGAACATGATGAACACATCAACGTACGATGTAATTTGTGGCCTGTTCAAATGGCACGAGTTTTTATAAGGTGCCAATTGGTCTGGCCGTCTGCGCTCGCCTTTCATATCAGAATTTGCGCCATGGAGCGCATACCGCCTCGTTGCTGCTGAAATCAAGGTACGATGCTTGAAGGTGGCGATCGCGTACATCCAAACATACTGACATTTCGTAGCCGTTATTGTGCAGGTCGCGGAAGGGCACACCTATACCACGGTAAGCGTCGATGTTGGTGACCACGTGATCGTCATCACGTACTGACATTTTGTGGTGGTTATTATGAAGGTAGAGGACTTCGCGGTGGTCGGTGAGTTGCTTGCCTGCCTCCTAGCTGATTGTTGTTGTTGGTGGTGGTGCTAATAACCAAACAGAAAATTGATTGCATATACAGGAGTGGGCCAAGACGGCAGGCAGAACCTGCTTGTTGTAGTGGTGCACAACGTGGAGGACGTCTTGCTGGTGATCACGGCAGTGAGTTGCTTGCCTGAATGACTGATGTTGTTGCTAATATCCTAACATAAAGTTGATTGCATGTACAGCAGCACGCCAAGCGTCGGGATGTCGACGGCAGGCAGAACCTGCTTGTTGTGGTGGTGGTGGTGGTGTAGATGGCCGGTTGGTCGCTCGCCCGCCAGCAGTGAGCAACAGCCCATACCAGTGATCATTGACTTGACACCAGATTGAACAGCAGTGTGGACGGTGACTACAAGTGGACCCGCGAAGTGAGTCGGTGAGCAAGCAGAGGCAGTAGGCTAGCGCCGCCGATGGATGAGTGCCAAGCGGCGCTTCAAGTTGCAAGATAAGGTGATGGAAGATCGCCCAGGAGGAGTGACACGAGCCAGAGTGCAGAAGAACGGAGTGCAGAAAGGAGAGACGACATATGAGACAGAGGTGAGAGGACAGCGGATCGCGAGGGAGATGCTAAATGAGGGCAATAGGCTAGTCAAAGGGTGCTCTTCGGTAGTTAGTGGTAGATAGTGGAGGGGATCTGCGCTACCTAGGAGGCAACGAGCCGCGGTTGGCCGCTCGACACTCAGTTGCGATTGTGCTCGGTCGAGGACAGGTGTAATGGGCCTACCTTGGCCCACTACTGGCTTACACGTGTGTGCACGTGTATGAGGAAGCGTAGGTCACATACACTTAGATTCAGTATACTTGCGACCCGCAAGTATAGATTATAGATTAACCTATAGCGAATAAGCTAAAAGGTAGCTTTGAGGTAAAATTGAGAACTGCTATTGAAATTATGAACGGACCTTTTTCCACAACTGATATCTATTTCTAAAGGGTCTGCCAACGGATGGTTGACAGCCCTGCTTGATTCTTATTGGTAAAAAGATGCTGCTTTCTACCGATGAATGTTTCCAAATGCATGGTGTTCCAAACACTAAGGACCGCGAGTGACAGGACCTTCACTCACAACACTAACAGATATCCTGTCTGTTAGAGTTCCGCTGTGGCTGTGCCACAGTACGTGTAACCCCGTTACACCATCCCCCCGTTAAGATAAGACGTACCGCTCTCAGCACGTCAAACAACGGCATTGATTCCGAGTCAATTCCAGTCTTCTCTTTGGGATGAATACTCGAGCTCATTCTGCAATGAGCTCGCCGCCTTCAACGCCATCGCGCACCGCGACAGAGGGTAAGCTCTCTGTCGCTGACTATCACGCTCTGTAGCATCAGAAGCGTGGTGCAGATTCCGGGACAGCCAAACCGAAAAGTGTCCTCGTTGGTTCGTCGGTGATCTCCCATGCCACTCGACTTTGAAGAGTCTGAGGAGGGCGAAGTGATGGAAGACGAGTTGATCTCGTCTTCAGAGCGTAAGGACTCCGAGTCTCGGCCGACGATGCCCGCGAGTCGCACGCCGGCTTGCGGCGTCTGCGTGAAGATCAATCGAGCGCTTCTAGCTCGAAGCGTTCGTGAAGCGAAGATGAGACAGCGCTTGCGGCAGCGGGAGCGCTTTCGTCTCCACGCACCGAGCCTGCGGTGCGCGACGTGCGGATGCATTCGGCTTCCGAAATTGCCAGCAATATCGGAGCGACAGTAACGCCAAACCCGGTCGCTCTGTATTCGTGCAACGCCATCGTAGATGACGTTGTTGGGCAGAAGGTCGACTTTGACTCGTCAACGAATCAAAGGCGAGACCTCTATATCGGGCTCTTTCATGAGCTCCGATATTACGGAAGTAAGAAGACTTCTCTCAAGAGCAAAGAGCCTGAGTGGCAGGCACTTTGTCAAAGTTGGAATGCCTTTGTTGATAACTTCAACAAAGACCCTGCTGGGTATCGTGCTCGCGTTGAGCAAGCACGTGAGCGCTTCGGGAAGTTCTCGAAGCGGGGTAAGCTTGAACGCATGCACGTTGACGCGCGGGCGGTTGGTATCCCGTGCGCGGTGCCAAGCGGCGTCGCGTGCCCGTTCTGCTATCCTGGAGCAGAACGGCTAAGTGAGCGCGACGTGAACGGGTACACGACCGTCCGTGTACCTGAGAGCATCAAGGAACTCCGTGCCGACTTCATTGCACGTGATGCTCCGAGCACTGTAGCTGACTACAGTGCTGGTGCAAGCCTTACGCCTGCAACCCGTGGTGGGCTTCGTACGCCCTCACCATTTCCGGAACGTCCTCCAGCAGGACGTCCCGAAGTTCCCATGTATCTCAGTGGCGAAGGAATCCTCTCCAACGAATACGAAATCGAACCTGGGTCCGATTTATTCTCTGGATCTCATGATCCACGATCCGCTCAGCAATCCAGCGGATCGAGCCACGTGCGTCACGCAGTAGCGGCGGGGGTGGCGAGAACACACCCTTCGTATGGTCAACCCCAGGTTGACCATGATCATTCCCAGGTTGACCATGATCATCGCTCGCTTCACGACCGTCTGGCAGCCGTGGAGCAACTGCAAAGTGCGCAGTTCGCTGAACTGCGGCAGGAGCTGGGTCTCTTGAAGGCACAGGTCGCGGCGGTCTCCCAAACCGCGTCGAACTTGAGCGTAGACCTTGGGTCAAAGCTGGCTTACCGTGTAGCCGAGCTCGAGAAGAAGCATAAGCACGCTTCTTCTTCCTCCGCTGCGAGCCACCAAGATTAGGTGACTCGTGTTGCACGTACGGCTTGAGGCGCCCGACATAAAATGTCGGGTGCAGTCGCGTGCTGGACGGTATGTCCAGCGTGTAGGCATTGCCGTGCCGTGCAAGCACCGTGAACGGCCCGATGAAGCGCGGAGCAAGCTTGCTTGCTCCGAAATCGGATACTGCGTGTTTAGCTAGGTTTTCAGTAGCTAACAAGATCAATGAACCCTTCTTGAATTCATTTGTGTTTCCTCTGCCAACGTTGTCAGCGTTCAGCTTCTGTCGGTCGGCAGAAGCCGCAATGGTATCTTGGACAAACCGAATTACGGCTTGTCTGCGCTGGACGAAGTCCATTACGTCCGAGCTAAACGTCTTGTTCAGCTCGCTGTCCTTCTGAGCAGCTGGCCCTGCCTGTGCTCGTCTTCTTGAAGTGTCTGCGCCCTGCGCAGACACA
>JAHWLE010000724.1:0-18082 GCA_024679135.1 Phytophthora foliorum
GCGCCGTCGCTGGCCGAGAGCGACTACAAGGTCGTGCGCATCCAGGAGCTGGCCAAGACGTCCACGGGGCGCACGGCCTCGGCCAGGAGCAGGCAGCAGATGCAGCAGCAAGACCGCAATGGTCGGTAGAGATGCTACGGGTTTTGTCAATTTTGGGGTAGGTGGGTTTTGTGATTTTTGATGATTTTGTTTGTGATTTTTTGGTTCAGCTTATAGTGTCATGAAGATGCCTGAGGAAGTGGTGGCCAGTAGCGGGCGCCTGCAGTGCCTGGTGGGGGCGTCGAACGCGCCCACGTGGTTTATTCGCCTGGCGCACGTGGAGAACGCGTTCATGATGCTGTCAATGAAGGAGGCGAGCAAAGCTGCCGAGTCGGGTGTGACCACGGAGAAACTTTTTCTGGAGCTACTGCCCGAGCAGGAGAAGGCTGTCGTGAACAAGGGCAGGTTTTACTATCGAGTGCTGGTGCCCATTGAGCTGCGGAGAGCTCCGGATCTACTGGCGCCCGTGATCTCACGACATGTGTTCAAGAACGCCGAGGAGATTATTGAGTGCCATGAGACGTATCGCTGCCCACAGAGCGGCGTGACGTTCGTGAAGCTTGCGTACGAAGACGGGTGGCTCTTTGAGACGCTGAATTCAGGAATTAAGGTGCTGGAGCGACTGGCGACCGAGCCGGATATCGAGTACGGACACTTTTTCTACGTGGTGAAGATCCCCGTGGGGATTCGCGTGGCACCGCATATCATGGCGCAGCGTTCCGGAAAGGGATTCAAGTTGCACTCGATCGTCGAGGCGTCACAGCGATTCACGCCACCAGGCAGCAAAATCACGTATGTGCGGGTGTGTAAGGACAAAAATTCTCGGTGTGGCTGCTCGCGGAGTCATGCGGGTAGCGCGGCAAGTCCAAAATCCATGGCCCGAAAATTAAGTGCTGGGGGTGGCGAAGACGGTGCGGAGTCGTCGTCTGAAGACAGACCATCTTTGTCTGCCCCGCCATCGTGTCATGGTGGTTGGATCTTTGAGAGTACAATGGACGGGCAGGTGGTACTGGAGCCAATGGCAGAGCCCAAGGTGCGGCAGGTGGAACGACTTTTTTATCGCGTTTTGGAAGACGTGGAAGTCCTGCCTACACCGGCAGGCGGTAGAAGAATCGTAAACTCGAGCTCGTCGGCCCCATCAAGCCCCCCTGCCAGGCGTAAACGCCTGAACGATACGCTTATTGAATGCAGTGAAAGACTTGTGCCTGCGGTGCAGCCAGTGGCGGACTCTGGGGAACCTGACATGCCGGAGATAGGCTATGTAAAGCTACGACACGATGTGGGATGGATATGTGAGCGACAGTTGCAATCACCGTATCGGTTAGTTCTCGAACAGGTTCAAGGGTATGCAGTCACTCGCGATTTACCCAAGTTCTACCGTGTATTAGTGCCTGTGTACTTGCGCTCTGCTCCGGATTTCGATTGCCCTCGATTGCCCGGTGTGGCTCCCATGACGGCTGGTACCGTATTCGAAAGCAGTCTTCAGTATACTCCGCCTGGAAGCCGCATCACGTATATTAAGGTGGCCAGCGCGTCGCATCCAACAGCAAATAGCGCGTGCAACGGTTGGTTGTTCGATCAAACTCCCAGCGGCGACCAAGTGCTGGAGGCTGTGGATGAAGATCCAGAGAAGAAGAATGGCAAATTCTTCTTCCGGGTATTAAGTGAAAAGAAAGAAGTACTGCTTTCACCTGAACGGACAAGCGAGGTTGTGCGCTACCTGTTCGCAAACACAATATTCTCGGCCGAGATGGAGTACACGCTGCCACGCACACAGGAGACGTATGTACGACTCACAAAAGAGAAAGGGTGGGTGGCGCTTGATCCGCTGCGGCCGCGAACAGGGAGCTTTACGGGTCGGCTGTCAAGTCGCAGCATCTTCAGCATGCAGTCTACCAGCGAAAACGAAGACAACCCGCCACGAACGCTTGTACGGATATCAGAGGAGCTGTATAACCTCTATGCAATGCCGCCGAGCTGGGTGAGTATTGGATACCCGAATCGGACTTGGTTCAAGGTCCCTGATGAAAGCTGTCGTACGATCCTGGCGGAGGAGACGATTCTGCAGATGTCGGTGTTCGAGTCCCGCAATATCTTAGCTTCGAGCTCTCAAGGTCGCGACGGTGTGCCGCTGTCACGGAAGGGGACACTGAGCCTGGACGACGGCAGCACCGTGTGGAACTGCACGCTCGAAGAGATCAAGCACCCGGCCAGCGCGCTGCTGTTCACGTTTCCGTGGAAGCAAGTGTGGTGGATCTTCGAGTTGGAAGGGTCGGACGAGCGCCATTGCGTGGAGCTGCAGCACGGTCTGCGCGGTGGCTTCCGCTCCATTCTGTTCGACGGCGAGCCGCTCCTGCAGAACCGCAGCGTGACGGACATGTTGTGGGACTCCGGCAGCGAGTTCTCGTTCCAGTGGAACGACCACACGTTCAAGGTGGTCATCACGCTCGAGGGCGCCTTCTTCTCGCAGTATCTGCAGTTCTACAGCTACACGCTCGTGGTGGACGAAGAGAACGTGGTGCCTGTGGACCAATAGCGGTAAGTTCTGACGACCGACGGTTGTTATGACGATAGCAGGGAATGGGGTAACAAGCTGGTGACGTTAGCCGGTGACGGATGGCAGTGTGATTTCCTATTAACCACGATCTTATAGAGAACTATTGCACGAACGTTGGGGCGGCGATGTATCACGTGATTGCTGAGTTGCATCAGCGCTCCATCATTATAGTGATGAGGAAGTCGAGTGCGTCGTCCAGTGGTGGTAAGTCCGTTGCGTCGGTGTCTTGCTGGTCGGGTGCTGCCGAATCGAGCTCCTCCTCTGGTTCCGAGCTGCTGTCGTCAAGGCTGAGACGGAATTGCACGGGGCTCGTGCACGGGCTGGAGCTGGTGCTGGACGGGGGAGACACGACCCTGTGGATGGCTGTGGGGGACGTGACCATGACTTTGTTGCTGCCCATGCTCTTCATGAACTCGCAGAAGTGCAGCACGTCGTCGTCGATGCGGTGCTCGACGCGCGCCCACGTCCTGCGGTCCTTGCGCAGGCCGCGCACCCTCCGCATGATCTTCTCGTAGTATTTCTGCGTGTGGGTCTGCACCTGGCGCACCGAGCGCGTGCCGACCGCCTGGGCGATGGATCCCCACGGCCCGTGCGGGAACTCCTTGATGGCCAGGAGGAAGCGGTCGTGCTCGTCTTCGGACCAGATGCCGTGCTTCATTGTGGAGTGTATTCCGAAGGAATGAAAGGTAATACCGGGACTGGTAAGGCGTTCGTTGCGCGCGGCACAACGGATTGAGGAATGACAGCGCGTGCCCCGGCCATCTTGCAACGCGATGGCTCCTCTTTCACACGCGACCTTGAAGAGCGTTGATAGGGCAAATCAACGGCAATTTCCCTCAAACAGCAAAATATCGAAAGAGCGATGGCAACGTGTCTGATGCGACTTGAGAGAGAGAGACTGCCATGGGAAGTTTGGGTATCTCGAGCTGGCCCGCGAAAATCCAGGCGAGCTGGTTCAGTACTCGTTGCCGCTGAGAACGGATCGCGGGCTGAAGATCCGTGGTGGTCACTTCAACAACTGCGCCAGCGAATACACCGTGGTACAGCATACTGTTAATCTTGGTGTCACATAGTGATGTATAGTTGTATCTTACCTACGGACATGCATGAAACCGGTTATGCAGCATTTGTTGCCGTTTAGTGGTACATGTACAGCGGCAAAATTTTGCATGCGTGCCACGAACGTCCTGATGAATCGTCAAGTGCTGCCATGTCGATTTGTGTATGTTGCTGACAGGTTCGAGTCCTGGTCATTCACTCCATCGCCGAGCCTTCACTTTTGCTTTTATCTGCCAGTGAGTCAGCTTGTGTAGCCTGACCTGAGATTCTCAGATGCTGCTTGGGATCCCACGAAGTGCATGCAGGCAACCCTTTTTAGCAGCAACGAGCAGGTGTCCGTCCGCTGTTGGTGGATTTTCTCGCACCGGACGGACAAGCTCGTGTTCGGGAACCATCGGCGCTAACGCGGTGGTCAGCGTCGATGGAAGAGAAGTCCTGTTGCGCCGACTGAGTCGGGTTTGATCGGCGCCAAATCCCAATTGCAGGAGCAACCTCAACAAGCAGGCACCGTTCGATCACACAGAGCCACCGAGAACTGGATTTTCTTGTCGGGGGCTCTTTGAAGCTGACCTGCGCCACTTCACATCGAGACTCGCCTCGGGTGAGGACCTCACCGTGAGGTGACCTCTATCGCACCGCTTGCGGACAGGCTAGTATTAACCCAAAAATGCACTTTAACTATCAAGCACCGACTGCCGCACGGATCTGTAGAAGATCTCGTCTTCATGGCTGCATGGATTGCTTAGCCGCTCGATTTGCGGTGACTCATTTATCCCACGTCCGAAACTCTCGATATCATTGTGGGCATCTCAACTTGAGTTTTAACTCAAAACTTTTGAGGCTCATGAGCTCACCCGCCGTCAACGACAAGTCGTTTCCCAAGAGTATCAGATGTGATTTCGATTGGCGGGTGCCTGGTACATTTCCAGCGGTAACCACAGTGGTTACAACTGGACTACCAGTGATTCAATGCATTCGACGAGTCTAACATGTTTCTCCCCTTTGAAGTACCTTTTACAATCACCGGAACACCGGTGCAGGCAGAGTGCCCCTTGCTGTGCGATCAAATTGAATATCAGGCGGAAACTGCCTCGTGGCAAGCAACAAAGAGTTCGATCAACGCCGTCTACTATTGTACTCGTCATTTAATGTCATTAAAATGATTGGACCAACAAATAATAACCGACCACCTTAGGTGTCATAGCTCAGTGAGTTCGCACCCGATAAGGATGCGAGGACCAGGAATAGCTTCGCCTTGATCTGATGATGATAAGTGGCCTTCTATTTGATGTTTAGGTGTTTTTTCTTAGCTTCGCCTTGATCTACTCTTTGCAATTGCAAGGTTGTGTACAGCTAGAATGGCCGAACCGGTCAACCCCTGCGAAGAGTTGTCACCGGGTCAGAAGAAGTACGTGGTGAGGTGCTTCATGTATATGGCCGCCCAGAAGGAAGCAGGGCATTTCAGAGGTCAACGACACACGAGATCTTGTAGCTGCTTGTCTCGGGTTTGGCCACGGCACGGTGTCAACCGTAATGGAGGAGTTTAACAACGACAACGAGACCGAGTTCGAGGTGATTTCATCGTGGTGCTGCTTTATCTGATAGATATCGTAAACCTTCGAAACATTATATTTGTAGCCAACTCCGACTACGCGTGCGCTTAGGTGCTTGAACCAGTTACCAGGAGCTACATTACGACTCAGAACAAGCTCGCACACCCTGTGACCGCCCAGAAAATCATTCTCGAGGTGACGCGAAAAACGTGCAGCTGCGGACCATGCAGCGATTGCTTAATGGACTTGGGCTTCACTTCACTGTGGGTAAGAAGAGGCATATATCGGCAGACTCACCTGGTAACGTGGCCTTCCGAGCATCATATCTAGCGAAGAAGCTGGCTAATCGCCGCCCAGCAAACGATGATGACATCAACCCGCTACAGACTGAGGTGTTTCTGGACAAATCATACTGCAATGTGAATCATGTGTCAAATAAGTCGTGGGTCCGAAGACAAAGAACTACCTCTCTAAATGTATATTTCTCATTCAGCACTTACTCAAATGTTACTATCGAATACAATCGTATTCGCAGGCGATTGGACGAATTATTGTACTTTCTCATCAAATCCCAGGTGTTATTACTCTTTAACCAATGAAATAAGTGTGTTTCTGAAGAACAGGTCCAACCCTTTAAACGGGTGTGTTTTAATATGGCTTATAGCGCTCAAACGGCTGCGAATTGGTTAATTCTGACTCGATTTTCGAAATCTATGCGTGAAACAACCCCTTATATCTAAATGTCACTATAGGTTTTTTGCTATAAACACGCTAAAACTGATGGGTACATTTTGGTCCAATGACTATTATAATGACGAGTACAATAACAGTACCATTCGCTTGTCGCTAACAATGGATTCGATTAACTTTGAGGAATTGCAAACCTGTATTATCGGATCTCAAGTGAACGGTTTGTTGAGTGAGCTGTAGTTGTCGACAGTGTCCTTGACTGGTATAGAACCAGCGATCTAGATTGCTGCTGGAAGGACAGTAGTAACGCTGGCGAGGTCAATATTCTGCTGCGTGGACACTTCAACCCCCAAGAAGCTGCTGATATCCACGGCCAGTTGGGCCGAGACACCATCTCCTTCAGCGCGCAGCACCGCCAAGAGCGCCATACTCTCAACCGCTAGGCGGGGGGCTCCGACAACGAAGCCGTTGGGGCAACTAGTGCCCTTGCTCACAACCTTCCAATTCATGCGATTCATGCTGCTCACGCAGGCGACGTGAGAGATGCTGGACGAGTTAGCCACGCCGTACCAGCGACCATCCTCGCCTAAGAGCTTCACAGCGTTGGTGCCAGCTCTCGGCTCGTTCGCCGCCCACGTCCAGATCATGGCCGCCATGGTCGCACCGTCCAGTCCATCCGGAGCCAGCATATTCACCCCAGCCTCCACAAAAGCTGGCAGACTCGAAGCGTTCACCTTGGCCGGTTCGGTGGCAGTGTCAGCGCTCTTATTGCCACCGCCCAAAGCCCTCTCACTGAAAGTGGCGTAGTGCAACTCGCTCTCGAAAGCGCGCACGATCTTGCCGGAGCTCATCGTTTCGCCGAAGAAGCTGCCCGCCGCACCTGACGCGTTCCTCGGGATGTCCGCCCAGCCAGCGCACATTTCACGAGAGCAGAACATCAAACTATTCATCTCGGATGCAGTGATCAGCATAACCTGCTTGCCCTGGTGGATCAGGTCCTCGAGTGTGAAGCCGTTCCAGTCACCCCCGGAGTTATCAAAGTCTGAAGGAGAGAAGAGCTTGCTTCCAAACGTGTTCGAGTAGAGCCCCAGCAGTGCATCCATCTGTGCGAACGCGGCCACTTCGTCGCCAATGTCCGTGAAGAGCACGACGAAGTCGTTCGGATGGTTTGCCAGCCACCTCGCCACCTCAGACAGAGATTCGTTGTGGAAACGCTGCTCTTCAGCGCGGATGCCGCTCAACGACGGCAAGCAACCCACCAGATCGGATGTCCACTCGACTGTGCTGTCTTCGCCGCTCACTTCCAGAACGTACTCCAGCGAGGCCACAAGGTTTGCCGACATGCTGTCGATCAAGGATACGCCAAGATTGGAGCAGTGGGCATCACGCAGCGCTGACGCGAAGTAGTGCACATCGAGCTCGAGGAAACGCGCTCCCAAGTTTAGCTGATCTGTCAAACTCAAGAACTGGTTGCTCGTGCGCATGTACGAGTCCGCGTTGGAAGCATTTAGCATCGCATTGAAGAGCTGGTCGCGGTTGCCGTAACCACGAGCCTGGGTGATGACGCTGTTGTGAGTTCCTGGTAGTTGTGTGTAGCACAGTGTCTCCGAGTACGATAGATTGAGCTGGAACGCGAGAGTGTTGGCCACCCATGGATCGATGGTCCCAGTTCCAGCCTCGCACACTTCGCTGCACACCTTGTTGCGGTCGCATAACTCCACTAGCGTGCATTTGACCTTCTCTGGATAACGAGTCTTGCTCTCCACGGCCTCAGGGCTAACTGACGGTGAAATAGCATTGGAGCTGGTATTGAAGGAGATCGTGAAGTTTGGGTTTGTGCACGTGGAGCCAAAGTCGCAACTTTGAATGGATAGGTTGAGCGGGGCGAATTGAGACTCAGCATTCTGTCGCCCCGTGATCAGAGTGAACAGCTCAGCCATCGAGTTGCCCGACAAGTGCGAAATTACCGAGTCCAGGCTCTGCAAGAACGATGAGAGCCCCGAAGCGCAGCATGATGCTGCATAGTACGGAATGCTCCGACCAACACCTAAGCTACTTGCCAGATTGGTCGTCTCCAGGGACGAGCAGACTTCACCCTCACTGGCGGCATACAGCGGGATACCCGCTTGGAAAATGATGGCACTGAGCAGGGATGATTCGTCACTGCTAACGACATCGGACAAGTACGAGCTCATCGATGCCGAACAGAGGTCTCCGTTGGAGCTCGTGGTGCTGCACATGGTTTGATGCACACCATTAAGCAATTCTGAGATTGTTTCTCCAATCGTTCGGCCTGTTGGCACGAGGAGCTTCAGCACCTCCAGATACCCGTTGAGCTCATGGCAGCACATCGCATCTCGTTCTAGCAGCGAGATCAGCGCGGGTACCAGTGCCTCCAGACACGGACCTGCCTGTGTGTTCATAGTTTTACAGAAGCCTTCCAGTGTGCTAGTGTTGGTGCTCCAGGTCGACAACTTGGTCGCTAAGCTCGCCGACTCGGAGCTGTTGGAGCTCGTGAAGCCTCCCAGCAGCGTGCTTAGAACTTCCATGAACGCGGCCGAGTCATTCGATTCCCCGCCCACGAGCGAAAGCAAAGTCGAGAGCCCGCACTTTGAGTTCTCGATGGCCGAGTAAATTTCGAAGAGGTTGGCGGCGACGCAGCCTTGGAATCCCCCGAACGACGGTAGCATCATAAAAATGTCGGCAGACAGAAAGCTGTTGTGGATCACTGCATCACACGTCGCGCTTTCGTCCGCCAATTGCACTTGTTCAGCTAGCAGGCGCTGACGTATTTCTTGGTTACTCAGCCGTCGAAGATGATGCTCTGATATCTCCCAAGCCCGAGAACTCGAGACCAACGCGACTAAGATCGTCAGCAGCACGACGAACATTGAGCGCCGACCGAGCATGGCGAGATGAAGTGCTCAACGACAAGTCTTGGGTAGTTATCTGCCGATTCCGAAATGAGTGAAGACTCGAATAGGAAATCGCAAGAGAATAACTTCACTGGTGCCAGGCATTCGCGTAAACGTGCGTCGAGTCAACGTGACAAGCTACCATGCGAGATGGGGAAGGCAAGAGCTGTGCACAGCGCAATCTTTTTGGCATACAATCCACGTGATCTGAACGTCACAGTGATCCGTACATTTACGCCAACATGCCTTATGGCTCCAATAGCGATCGAAGGGAGTCTACTCGACATTTATCTCACAGCAAACTCAACAAACTCACGCATACAAGAAAGTCAGTGGTGCAGCGAACCCAAACTAGCCTCTCGTTGATACAGCTACGCGCTTCTCCGCTCTTCAGAGGTCGTGGTGGCCCACACCCACGACTCGCTAGCCTTGCCCTTGCAACGGCACGACAGAATAAACATCAACTATATGATAGAATGCCACTTAATCATCGCTGCAACGGCGCGACAGCCATCGACGAACAGCAAAAAACGGACTTGTACATGCTTGCGACAAGGACAGATCTCTTTTGTGAACTCTTTGCTGCACAATGCATCGCATTTTATTGCAACCAGCAATCGTCAAACAAGTTGAAGTCGCCAAAAAACCAAAATCAAATTCAATTCGATGGGTACACTGTACCTGCCCAAAATTCGATTAGAGAGGTACAGTGTACCCGTCAGTTCCAATTCTCAGTCATGCTCATGCATGGGGCGCTCAGGTACGTCTTCCGAGCTGCATATCTCCGTATGTAGACCTCCTCCGCTCGATGTTCAACGCCTCTCACCCCCGCTTGTATCTCCTCTTTCTGTTCACCTATGAACCGCCTCCAACCGCGCGCTACAACCCGCTCAAACTCAATTCTCCCATCAGCGCCTACCTCCGCGACACGGTCGGCAGCTTCTCCGACCCGTTACACGGCCACAGCTTCTCCCCAGTGCAGCTCCGTCTATTGCCGACTGTGGACCGCGGTCTGCTCTTCTTCCGGGACTGTTTGCTGTGTCGCGAGCGCCTCCTGGCCATCGGGAAGCCCACAAATGCCACAAGACGGAAGCTCTCTGCTTTTCAAGCCGCTTCCGGGGCTGTACGAGCCCCAAATGCTGGGGTTTGTCAGTGTCGCAGCTGCGGCAAGTTCGCACATCGAGAATGTGTGAGTTTTTCCCACTCCCATCGCTACTGCAGAGGCCACGAGAGCCTCATGCCAGTGTGCAGTCATGCGCCGCCCTCGGCGGATGCCCTGCTGTTCCCACCCTCTGAGGAGCTGCAGAGCAATGAGGATATAAGGAAGAGTTCACGACGTAGTACTGCAAGACCGGAGACGTTCACGTTGGCGACGTTGATTGAGGAGCTCAACAGCAGCAGTGTCGCTGCGGTTGGGGCAAGCTCCAAGGCCGTGGTGAAAACTGCAAAGACGCAGAGGGAGCAGCAGATGCAGACGGCATCCAAGTTGGCAAAGAAGTTCGCTCCCGTGCTGGCAGCGGGTGGCGTCATGGGAGCTATTGCGATGGGCCCTGCGGCGGGAGTGCTGGCGGGACTCAACATGCTAGTTGCGAGCGTGGGAGCGGAGACGGTCATGGCGGGCATTGGACTTACGGCAAGTGCGGCCGCCGCAGCGACTGTTACGCACCAGAGCAAAGTGAGAGCGGCAAACCGTAAGAAGGAGAGACTGAGGAAGGGCGAGTGGGCGATGGAAATCTGCTGGAACTGCAAAAAGAACTTTGATGGTGCGCCGTCGGACGAGGCCTGCCGCAAGGACGCCGAGTTTCTCCGCCGATTTCAGCTGCCAAATCCTCGACATCATTCAAGGAGGCACTCCGATGCTGAAGAGGATGGCGAAGACGACAGAACAGAGGTTTCTTCGATGAGCGAAGAGATTGCAGCATTGCAGGGGACGATGCCCGATGATGCCGAAGTATACCGCTTCTTGTTCGGGATTTTTGCTTCCCCGAGCGAGCTTCTTGGACAAATGAACATGCAGCTATGCGAGGCTTTTCGGAAGCGCTTTGCTGAAAGGCATCAAAGGCGGATGAAGCGACCAAGCGTTACAGAAAAACCTAGCGCTGCTGAAGTAGCCTCAGCTCGCGCTATGGCCAAGGATACGCTTCAGGACGCCAAGATGTATCTTGCACATGTGTTGGGCGCGACGTTGCAGTGTTTCCCGAGCCTCGCAAGTACCCCAGAAGCTATGAACAGCTGCACACTTGCGGTTGAGCGCATTGTCTACGATGATATCCATGCTACGGTGTTCGGCGAGTTCCAGCGTGCGTTTCGAGACGCAGACATGGCCTTTGCTGATAACTTGGCGGATATTCGTCGTGAGCAGAAATATCACTCCTCGGCGCTGTTGCAGCTGCCACACCAGCATCAAGCAGGCAGTATGGGCAATCACTCACAGCACCCTGTACTCGCTGAAGACCTTCAGAAGGCCGAGGCGAAAATGGTGGAAATGATGCAGGAGACGTCATCCCCACTGCTCAAGTTGGCGCTACTCTGCGATGGCTTCCGAAGCATGTGCTGTTTTGCGGAGAAGCTGCATCAGTCGGCCTCCAACGCAGATATGCTGATCCCCATTCTG
Source organism: Phytophthora foliorum (assembly GCA_024679135.1). Taxonomy (NCBI): domain Eukaryota; phylum Oomycota; class Peronosporomycetes; order Peronosporales; family Peronosporaceae; genus Phytophthora; species Phytophthora foliorum. The sequence continues at coordinate 11,428 of JAHWLE010000724.1, forward strand.
TGCGCGCTGCTGGTTGAGTGTCCGCGTGTGTGTCGCGCAGGTTCCGACTTCGTGGCGGAGATTGCGTTCATCTCGTTCTTTACAAACGGAGGCGGCAAAGGCGTCGAGGGCTACGTGCTGACCACCTTCCAGGCTGCCATCCAGGTCATCGCTGCCGTAGACCTGCCAAGTGGGCACGCGAAGGAGCTTGAGCTCTTCATCAATGACGACGAGAGCGAAGCTGCTGGCGAGACTGAAGACGACGAGGATGAGTTCTTTGACGCGGTATCAACAACGACAGAAGCGTCTCCGCTGCAGAGTTGACCATGAAGCCAATGGTCTCCATTAATTCAGGTAGCCGGCGTTCACCATAGACTGTAGATAGGTTTTAGCGTGGTGAGGTGGTTCGACGCGATTTCCATTAAGACTGGATGCAACATGAATGCCTGGCAGCGACTTGGAAATCTGGAACCGCCATCAAAAATGTTCACTTGTGGCGAGAAGCAGGACTCGTCTTCATTTTCGAACGTCGATGTCGCCGTCACGTCGGCGAGTCCTAGTGGCGGATGGCTAACTAGCGGGCTAGAGATCGATACAGCAGATTGCACCATGCTCAACTCGAGCAAGAGCTCTTCCTCTCTGTGAATTCTTTGGTGCCGCATACGCAGCCGGACTGTACTTTGGCGTTTGCAAAGCGCGTCGACCTCTAGCGGCGATCTTGTCGAGTGGAAGGCATTGGAGACCACGCAGCAACGCACCGATTTGCTTTTGATAGCCATCACTTTTCAACTTCCCCCAGCTACTCAACACGTACCAACCCTACGTGTACACCTCATCAACCAACGATGGTCACCGGTCTCTGGTCCCAAGAAGAGCACGCCAAGTTCCTTGTCGCCATCAAGCTCTACCCGCACGGCCCATGGCGCAAGGTCGCGGCGTACGTGGGCACGCGCTCCATCCGTCAAGTGCAGACGCACGCCCAGAAGTACCACGAAAAAGTGGTGCGCCGCATGCGCGGACTGCACAAAGGCCGCAGATCTTCCGGCCGCAAGGAGCACCGCATCGACGACGACCTGCTAGCCGCGTGCAAGGTGGGCGAAGGCTTCGGCGTCATTCGGCCCAACCGCACCGAAGCCTCACCGCCGATGCTTCCAGAGATCGGTTCCACGGAGCTAATGGTCCCGCTCTTGCTGGAATCGATGTCCTGCCCGTTGAGTCCCGATGCCGTCGACGCTGCACCTTCCGAGCAACTCCCGACGATCGACGAGTCTCTCGACTTCTTGATCGAGCGCTTGTCCAAAGCGGGGGCCGACTCGATGCCCATTAAAGTCGCGCTCTGAACGCGATCTAGAGGCGGACAAGCCGCCTAGAAGAATACTCTGCTCTATATGTCTCCTAACACGCAAATGCCTGTCAAACTCCTCGTCGTGGCTTGATGATCTCAATAACTTCAACTAGCACTCAGACAGCAACTCGACGTAATGATCACGTGCACTAGCTAATCAATCGTTGGTGATAACGGATAATAGTGTGTCCTCGCCGTGGCGAGGGTTCGTAGCGAACTATACCAGTATTTCGCAGTGCTTGAGTCGGTTGGTCGTTAGCGATGAACGTAACGTGTAACAACTTATCGGTCGAGTCAAGTCTCCATGGCCTCGATGAGGAAGTCCAGTGCTTCTTCGAGTGGGGGAAGCTCCTGCTCCTTAACGTCGTCGGTGCTGAGTGAGAGGTCTTTGTTCGTCGGGGAACACTTCTCCAGCTCGTGCTTCACCTTGGCTACAAACGCCACACACGGACGGAGTGGACAGTTGTGCGGACTGATACTACCATAGCCAACCTTTTTGGTTCGTTCTTGGGGGGTGGACGGCGAAGCCTCGGTCTTGCTTGACTTTTTCATGAACTCGCAGAACTCGAGGATGCCATCGTCGATGCGGTGTTCGACTCTCGCCCGTGTCTTGCGGTCCTTACGGAGCCCTCGGACTCATCGCATGATCTTCTCGCAGTACTTTTGTGTGTGCGTCTGCACTTGTCGGACCGAGCGAGTGCCGACCGCTTGAGCGATCGAGAACCAAGGACCTCGAGGAAACTCTCGGATGGCATCGAGGAAGCGGTCATGCTCATCTTCGGACCAGATGCCGCTTCTTGCGCTGGGGTGAGGGCGAGTACTGTGCATGGTGTGGGTGGGTGCCTTCGACGTGCGGGGTCTCGAGTGAATCGCGGAATGCGCGAGACTTTCGGTGGATCACTTGACGCGTTACACATGGCTTCTGCATCACACGCGACTCGGGGCCGTCCACTGTCCAAAGACACGATGAGGACGTCGACCGACAGCGCGTTTTCACACGGAAAAATGCCCACCACAAGTGAATTTCAGCAGCGATTGTTCTCCTCATCGGAAGGCGAAGACATATACTCGAAAGGTCCAATCAACGTCGTTGTCACCATGCTCAAGCAGATTGGTCTCCTCATCAATGACTTCGACTGGACTCTATCGAACTTCTGCAGGTGCCACTCCAGCAAAAAATGAGCAACAAACTTCAACGCGTACGGTACATCGCTTTCTTTTTCGAGAGCACTATCCAGCGAATGGTTGATCTCTTCATCGAGCTCGAAGCAGACTTGGTTCAACTCATCCTCGTCAATCATCGCTACATATTTGAGGACAACTTCCTGTGCAAAGCACGATGTTGTCCAGATACTTGCAGATAGCACTACTGGCGTCGAGCGGGTATGGGCATTAGGTGGCGTTAGCAATCGTTAAATGACATTAATGAACCTCAATTCAATTCGGAATCATCGCTACACCACGGTGGTCAAGTGGAGTGATGCACGAATTGTCGCGGACGATGGCGTGGAGCGATTAATGCCATTATCGGGGGGCTTGTATCAAGGCATACCCGCGAGGCCAATGGGCTATCATCGCACAGACAAACGGTACCCGATCGGTCCGCTGGCTCACACTACAGGAGCTCTTTTTATAATGTACTTCAAATATGAGGTTGCGGCTATCGCGTCTTGTGGAAACAAGCTTGTATAATAGTTTGCTGTTTGCTTGCTCGGGTCCGGTAAAGCAACAACAAAACTATTTACAAATCAACTTTTTATTCATTAAGTATGAGCAGTCCCGCAACGTAGCAAACAGGAAAAAAAAACAATTTCTTTGTCCAGCTACTGTAGATATATGACACATTTTCAAGCAGAAGACCTCCATCATCACCATCCATTTCATCATTTATTCCGAATTCCGATTGAGCTGTTCAACGATGCGATCACGAGCGCGGCGTGTAAGTTGTGATAGTAGTTGACGCAGACATCAGACATCGCGCGAAAGTGAGCAAGACAACTGTGCGTTTGGCTAGGTATCGAGTTTAGTCTTGAATATTGGAAGTACATGTAATGACGAACGAGCGTTGCCATGATGAATGACAAGATTTACCAACCAGCCGGTGAAAACGCTTCGAGGCTTGTGAACGTTGGCAGCCACGGGCGTCCGCACAGCAATTGTGACCACGATTCAGGAATCAACTGTACAGGAAACACACAAGCTGCGTCGCACAGCCAGAGCCAACATGATTACGGGGGAACGGAGGCGGTAATCCCGTGAGGTCATGTCGCGGCGATCATAATAAAGCCGCCTTCAACGGAGATGGAATCGCTGCCCATGCGAGTGTCCAACGGGTTCCACTTGGCTATTCGTAAACTTTGACTGCATCATTTCATCGACCAAGCCCCGAGCGCCATTGACTAAATTCAGCCAGCCACCAAGCCGCTATCCATGGATATCACTATGACAAATCACTCGCACGCTTTGCCTCCAAGATTGCGTATAGTCGATCGCAAGAGCAAGACTTGCCTACGTGTCGGCTGGAAAAAAACCTTGCCTACATATACCGGTACATCGCGGACTTAATCGAAGGTTTCAGCAGCAGTTTTACCCACCAAAAATATCAAATGCGTGCTGAAAATAACGGCTCAACGCGGGTTTAACAGAAAGTCACACGGTTTTTCGCTAGCTGACCGGCTCCTATGCGCTCACTTTCGAAACGGCGGGCAGCTACGCAGGAGCATGGCTGTGCATCGTCCATGGCTCGCATTGCTGCTGCTAGCAACGACTTTTGCAGCAATTGCACCAACTCCAGCGTGGCAGACGCAGCACCGACAACTGAGTGCCAGCGACCAGGAGGTCTATGAGCGGCTGCTGGAGGAGCAGGCGGCCATGGTCGACGACGAAGCGGCCTGCAACGCCAGCGCCAGCAGCAGCGTGCTGTCCACGTACCTGTCGGCCCTGCCGTCCGTCGCGGGACTGCAAGGCTGCATCGCCACCAACGTTGCGCAGCTCTACCCGTCCATCGCGGCGTCCGGTTCGCAGTGCAACCTCACGACGCTCAGCTCGCTCGTGAACGGAGACTCGGACGACGCGGCGGCGTTCACCGAGGTGCTGAACCTGCTGCTGGCAGGCGTCGTGAGCTCCAGCAGCTCCGCGTCGGGGTCCGTGGACCTGTCGGGCGCCTTGTCGTCGTGGAGTGGCGACAGCAGCACGTTGCAGGGATTCTGCAACGTCATGAACACGCAGGCCGGGCCGTGCATTGATGCGCTGCTGCCTGAGCTCATCTCGCTGGTCGACAGTGATGCCACGTGCTGTAACGAGCTCAACGGGTACCTGGAGGTAGCCAAGCTCATCGTGCCGACGGGGCAGACGCTGGCCTCAACTCTGACGAGTCTCATCAACGGTCTCCACCAAACCATGTGCACCACCACGAGCGCCGATGACCAGCTGTGCTCTGTGCCATTGAGCTCCTACTTGTCCGGTGTCGTGACGAGCGACGAGTCTTCTTTGCTTGGTGCCATCATCTTTCAGGCGGGTGTGCCGCTGTACGCTGCCTCCGAGAGCGACGTCTGCGCATCGCTGGAGACAACCAGTCTTGCTAGTGGCCTTGCAAGTGGTGCGGATCTTTCGTACTATGCGGCATCGTGCTGCGCTTCGGGACTCTCGACGTTGTTGCAGAGTGTGGATGCCTTGGCGACGCATCTGTCGGGCAACTCGATGGCGGAGCTGTTTACTCTTATCACGGGCCGCCAAAACGCTGCGTCGCAGTTTGCTGCGCTGTACTCCACCATTCAGGGCTGCAGTTTCGGTTCAACTTGCACGGCTCCGTCCTTTACAATTTCAAGCTCAAGCTCCTCTACTGGTTCGTCATCAAGCAACAATACCGCGGACAGCAAGACGCTCTCTCCGGAAAATGTGACGTGCACGCTGGTGAATTTCTGCGATAGCGACGACGTGTGCAGCCAAGTGTGTGAGGCTGGCACTGCACTCATCGAGCCGTGGGTGGCACGCGCCATCACGTACCAGCGCAACTTGTCCTACGCAGAGACGCTGTGCTACGCGGAGATGCCCGCGACGCACAACAGCGTCATCACCCAGGCGCGCGGCTACGGAAACCGCGACCAGCTCTTCAACGCCAATTTGAATGGATCGAACTCTGACTCGTACATGCGTACGAGCAACCAGTTCCTCAGTCTGACGGACCAGCTGGATCTGGGCGTGCGATTCCTCGAGCTGGACGTGCACTACTTTGCGTCTTCATTGCGCAACGCTCACTGCTCCGACTTCGGAATCGCTTTCGTCGACAGCGCATCGGCGGCTTTGGTGTCTTCATTGGGATCTGTGCTGGACGCCAGCGGCGAAGACAGCACGGTTCAATGGGGGTCAGCGCTCGTGGGCTGCCTGCCCTCGCTCAGTGGCATCCGCGCTGATGAGCAGCGTCTCCACAACGAGTCACTGGCTGAGATCGCAACGTGGTTGTCGAGCCACCCGGACGACTTGATCGTCATCTACACCGAGATTGGCGAGGAGGTCAGTACCTTCTCCCAGACGGACGCTCTGCTGGAGCTCTACACGAACACGTTCAGAGACTTGCTCTTCTCGCCGTCGAACTTTGACGATGCTGGTGGTGACTGGAACGGCTTCACACTGGAGGAGCTCGTCAGCCAGGGTAAGCAGGTCATCCTGGTGGCCACGCCTGAAGCGAACGACCAAATGTTCTACATGCGCGATCTGTGTGCTGGCTGGACGGACCTCCCGAGCAGCACGACCGGCGCGTCCGGCACGTTCTTCGGTGAGACCATGAACGCTGGTACTCTGGTGCGCGCCTTCAAGAGCGAGCTGCACTATGCCACGCTCACTGAAGACTCTTTGAGCGGTGGCAGCATTGAGCTGGACACGGCCAGTGAGCCTGGCCACGTGAACGCCTCGAGTCTGCCGGTCTTCGTGGACGCCGGAGTAAACATCCTAGCTCCGGACGGACTGGACGGCTCGGTCATGACCGCACTAGTCTGGTCCTGGGCGGAGAATGAGCCGAGCGTGGGCATCGCTACTGCCGTGCAGCTCTCGGCTGCAGACGGCCGGTGGTACGGCGTGGCTGACGCATCGAGCATCTCACACGTGGCCTGTGTGAGCACCAGCAACCGCACGACGTGGGAGGTGGTGACTCAGGGCTCCAGCTGCTCTGGTGGGTTTGCTATCGGAGCGCCTCGCCTGGCTGCGGAGAACTCGGCGCTGCTGACGGTGCTGCAAGGCGAGGCCAGCGACGCAATGGCCCAGCTGGATGTGGACCTCTCAAATTTCCCGGCCATCTCAGCCGCGGACCAGAGCGCGTACGACGCCGGCGACGCC
>JAHWLE010000725.1:0-18060 GCA_024679135.1 Phytophthora foliorum
TTGCGAGCAATAGAGAGCGCGAGGATATCCTCCAGCAGCTGCGCCGCCAGCGGCAGCAGCGGCACGCGGCCGAACACGAAGCCCCCGCCCAGCAGCGCCGCGTTGAACAGCAGCGATCCCATCACAAAGTGGCGCATTTTTTGTGTACTATTCCGTATGGTAGGGTTATGCATAGATATAGGTGAAAATTTCCGCCAATGAAAACGTGGCGTCGTCTCGGCCATTCATCCCTGTGGGAAGACCCGCCGGCTCATCGTAGCTCCTCACTTTTCAAACCGGAAGTTAAGACTCGCACCATGTCTCCCGCTGCCCCGAAAGTGTACGTCGCCGTCTGAAGCTGCTTCCTGTGCCGCCTCATGGATAGTCTCCTGCGTCTCCAGCTCCTCGTCTGACGGCGAGGGCGACGCATGGATGGATCGTGAGAGTAAAGCGCACTTGCGCTCTTCTCTTGAAATCGATACGGAGAGTTCTCTCCAACATCTCCCAATGTGCCGACCTCGGCAGCATTCGTGGAAGGATCGTGGTGTGTGTGGCACGTCGTGTGCCACTCCACTCAAATGCAACTGTGACGGGTGTGTCGGGACAAGCCTGCGGGTCGTCCCCCTCCCTCTATCAGAGACCGAGAGAGGAGGAGACCCAGCACAGCCCCACCGATGCGTCATGCATCCCGTCCTAATCCGCTTGTGTCTCTGATTATTGCAACCTACAGTCTCGTCCCGGAGTCGATCCTCAAGAAGCGTCGCACGCTCGAGCAGGTGAAGGCCAAGCGCGTGGCCAAGGCCGCCGCCGACAAGGTCCACCGCAAGAAGGTCCGTCAGATCGCCTTCAAGAGTGCTGAGAAGTACGTCAAGGAGTACCGTCAGGTAAGAATTGCTTGAGTTTTTGATCTTTTGAGTTATGATACGTTGTATCTAACGGATATCTTGTGGCACCATTAGCTTGAGAAGCAGAGCGTGACGCTCCGCCGTCAGGCCAAGGCCACGGGCAACTTCTACGTGCCTGCTGAGGCCAAGTTCGCCTTCGTGATCCGCATCCGCGGTATCATTGGCGTGTCCCCCAAGGTCCGCAAGATCTTGCAGCTGCTGCGTCTGCGCCAGATCCAGAACGGCGTGTTCATCAAGCTCAACAAGGCCACCATCAACATGCTGCGCCTGGTGGAGCCCTTCGTCACGTACGGCTACCCGAACCTCAAGGTGACCCGCGAGCTCATCTACAAGCGCGGATTCGGCAAGGTCCGCGGCCAGCGTATCCCGCTCACGGACAACGCGGTGATTGAGAAGTCGCTGGGCCACGTCGGCATCATCTGTATCGAGGACCTGATCCACGAGATCTTCACGGTTGGCGAGCACTTCAAGCAGGCCGCCAACTTCCTGTGGCCCTTCCAGCTGTCGTCTCCCAACGGCGGCTACACCAAGAAGCTGCTGCACTTCGCGGAGGGCGGCGACGCCGGCAACCGCGGCGCCGAGATCCACAAGTTCATCAAGCAGTGCCTGTAAGGTGCTTGCGGGATCGTTCTTGCGAGATTTCTCCCCAGCGACTCGGTGTTTGGGCTTGCTCAGATGCTTTAACAACTCGGTTTGAAAGATAATGAAAAGGTCTTTTTGACTCACCAACTCTGCTTTGCCTGCTGTGTTTTGTGCTGCTAGGTGTGCTGGATGGCTATGGTGGATATGTTTGCTGTTGTTTGTAGAACTACTGCACCGGCTTGGCTTGAGGCACAACGCGTCGCTGTCGAGAAGGTGGAGCTAGAGGCGTGCTGAGTGACAGTCCTAAGCGAGGTGCACCGGCAGCTCCAGCGCCTGCTACACTTTGAGCTCGTCGCGACACGCACTTCTCGCAGGTGCAGTTGCGCTGGTGGATGGCGATTTTCATGCGACGCTTTGCCTCGGCGAGACCCAAGTAGTTTTCGCGCATATCGCTCAGCTGGTCGGCTGAACGTGCTGTCGCCCAGAGTCTCACCTCTGTCATCTCGTAGTCTTGCATGCGCCACCCAAGCAGCAATTTGGACGGCTTCGACACGGTTTGGTTGCTGGGCGTCGTCTGAGACTCACCAACGCAGCGAGCATCGATGAAAAGCTTGAGTCCGACACGCTGAGGTGACGACACATCCACCGTGAAGGCGACGTGGCGCCAACCTTGGTTGCCTGTGTGCTCCATTTTTTGCGTAGCTCGGACTTGCTGACTCCCGAACGTGAACACCAAGAAGTCGTCCGCATCGATTATCAGTTCCCAGCTCGCTGGGCCAGATATATCTCCGCTTTTCACGCCGTCGTCAAGGCTGTCGACACGCCGACGAGAGACCAACTGCTGACGCGCACCGCCTGACAGGGATGGCGGAGCTTCCTCGCCGTTTTCAGCCAGCTTTTGGAGTTGTTCGAACAGCTTGTAGTTTCGGATCCACGCCTCGAACGTGAACTCGCGTCGATACGGGTCTTCGTCGAAGGTGGTGCCAACGTCAAGAGTGCTGCCTGGTCGAACAGGACATTGAGCACCCCATCCGCTTGGTGGTAATGACGGTGAAGGTGTCTCGGATGAAGGAAAGTGCAGCGCGAACTCTTCTGGGATACGGCCTGGTTCACCACGATCGACAGGAGCAGTAGACTCGACCATATTCACCGCACCACCAAGAAGACGTAAAGTGTTCTCGCGTTTGGAGGTGTCTAAGCACTCGATTCCATCAAGTGAGGCTACTTCGCCGCTAGCTTGCTTCTCAGCTGCGGTAGCTCCTTCTTCGAACCGCCAATAGGCCACCACGGCATCTTCCTCGTCTTGAAAGGGACCGATGGTCATTTTCGCGTTGGCTGCTGCCTCCGGTGTTGCTGGAACGGATGAAGAAAACGCTGCCGGTGTGAGACTTGCATCGGCACCAATTAATATTCCACTCACAGCGGACGCCTCAGCAGCAAAGATGGAGTAATTCAATGGACGAGGCTCGGTCGTAGCTAGTCGTGCTTTGGCTGAGATGCCCAGCCATTCGCTTGCATCTTCCGGAGCTAGGCGTTTCCAGGACAGCGTACCAGCACGTATGGTATCAATTGCGCCATCGTCCCGATGCGGCAGTTTATCGTTTGATACGATAGGCAATTTGAGGCGATCGAGCGGAGCAATGCTGTTGAGCAGACGTCCACGACGCATGGGCTGGGTTAGTGTCTCGCAGCATAGTATCGAGAACGGATCGTTGTTCTGTCCGGACGCCTGAAGGTCTTGCTGGTTTTGCCCCATAGCAGCTTTCGTGATAGCACTCAAGGGCGGATTGAGCTTGATCCAGGACTTGTGCAGCGAATCCAGCATCACCGAGGATGAGTCGGCATTAAATTTGCGCAACATCGTCAACAGAGCTTCATCATCTCCAGACAGATCAAGGTAGCGCATGGCCCAGTCGGGTTGACCAATGGTTTCAAACACAGCAGCAAGCTGTCGGAAGCGTCGAGCTGTGGGTCCCATTTTTGAAGGAAGTTTGGCAGCTCCGTCCGAGTCGCTGGCAACCACGTACTCTTCTAATGCAGGATCATGAGCGAGGAATACCCGCAAAAATTCTTCCCACCGATGTGCGTCAAGGAGTATCGAGCCCATAACTGCTCGAGACAGTAGAGATGTTCTGTTGTAATTTGAAGACGGAGCAGCAGGGAGTGCCCCTCCATCTGCAGCTCCTACCACGGCAGACGATTTCTCGTGAGAGCTGATCAACGCTTTCAGCACTTTTAGCACTTTGTCTTTCCATCCGAACGCGTGGTATGCAGTTTCCAGCACAGCGTCCGAGATCGAGCACACAGGGCGGTCGCTGTCATCATTCATAAGTGTGAACGCTACCATTTCACGTTCGAAGACGCGCCGAAGGGTAGCCGTTGGCTCCGCAAAGCCCAGCAAGAGCGGTTCACACAGCGCCACTGAATGCAGCGTTGCTCGGCTATTCAGCGTCACTGGATTGGAGACCGCATAGCACAACCGATCTCCACTCAGAGACACTAGCTGAATGCTGGGCCGATTGAAGCCCGGACGAGTGTCAAGTTCAGTAGCTATGCTACACAGGAGTCGACTCGTGTCGTTCCGAAGATGATTAGCTACAGGAGTGACGAAGCGCACCTGATTCCCCGTGGTGGCATACAACAACGTCTGGGATACCCACAGCAAGCTCTCAGGTCGGCCCATGAGGTCGTTCTTAAAATCGTAGGCACACAGCTCCTGAAGTTCAGGAGACAGCACTACAACACGCCGAGTTGTTGAGACAGCTAGCAGTAGACGTTGCTGTGAATCGTGTGACCCAATCTGTGGGCACGACGTCGAGTTCCATTGCGCGTCGACGACGCGTTCGTTAGACTCGCACTTCCAAGACGACGAGTTCTCGCCTGGTACAGATAGATCCTCCGCGCTGAGCACTAGCTTCTCGTGATCTGTTAACTCGAGAAGGTACAGAAGCTTGCAAGCGACAACACTTTGAAATGGAGAACTTGTTGGTAGCTGCAGTGGAGTAGCGAAGACGCGCTGGACGGGAAAATTCAGCTTCACTCTTGAAGCACTTTCAGTGCTGGGATCGCGTGTCGTCATGAAATTGAGCATGTCTCCAGTTTTTGAAAGCACCAGCAGCAGATATGCTGGAGATTTTGATGCATCTGCGTTGTCACCAGCGGGTGGTGGCATGCCAAAACATGCATCTCGAGCGTCGTGCTGAAGTGCGCCGTATTTCAACTCAATCGCAGGCAAGGAGGTATGCGAGACCGCTCCATCATCATCGTCCGGTTCAAGAACGACGTCGCTCATTGCAGCATCCACCATCACGTCCAGGTCAAGAACGGAAAATGAAAATGAAGACGGACGTACACCGTTCGTGGCTGCATCTTCGCCTCTTTCTCGCAGTTTGATGCATACGGCTGACTGGTGACTATTGCCAAGCACTTGGAATGGCACAAGTGGAACACCGCGCTCGCTTTTCCAATCTGGGAGTTGGTCGCTGGATCCTGTCAATCGGCCCGAGAGCATCGAAAAGCGTTGAAGCTTAAGTACTGGGTTGCCCTTGACGCTGGTCTTGACGGTGACTTGCAGCTGTGACGAAGGTAAACCAGTCGGATAGTCATGGTACTGCGCCAATGTAAGCTGGGTCGTTGTACTCATTGCGAGGATAGAATTGGGCCTTGGCTCAGCAGTACTTGCTGGTGATTGATTCTGCTGAATGTCGATGAGGAAGAGTGAACGGCGTTCCGCAGTACTTGCATAAACTGCTAGCGAGTTTTGCCACAATGTGGTATCGGTGGCCAACACTGCCGCAGCTCCATTCTCACTTGGACGCATGTTGAGCCCACGAAGCGTTGACAAATTGGCAAGTGGCCACCAATCGGTCATTGCTCCTCCTCCACTATTGTTCCCTCCAGCGCCACCTCGAGGACTCGTGACCAAACTCCCTCCGTGGACTAGCTCCCAGGCAGCTATAACATCAAGCCCATATTCACTTCTGGATGAGCGCCAGTGTGCCAACAGCACTGGTAGCTGCGCATGAATGGTCAATGTCAAGTTTCCACTTATTCGAGAGAAGTCCATCGTGTGTGGTGGTGCCCTGTGAAAACAGTACAACAGAACGCACGTTCATTAGCTAGATATTGAGAAGGGAGATGCCTAAAAGTGCGGAGACTCACAAAGTGGTGGAGGCGACGCAGGTGTGAGCTTGGCCATTCATCGCGACTACGTCGACACGTCGGTTCTGGTAGCCCGCAGCAAGGAACAGGTTGCTGCTGCTCCCGTTGGCGCCACACCCAGTGCACATTCCAATGGTAAGTTCCACGACCGGGGACTGTGCCAACTGCACGGCAAACAGCGGGGTAGCGAAATCGGTCGTTTCCTGCCCCTTTCGACCAGTGCTAGCGTCTATTTCATCTGATGAGATGCTCCAGACCTGAATGGTGCCGTCGTTGCATCCTGAGCTTAGCAAATGGTGTTCCGTCGAGTACGCTATCGAGACGACCGAACCACCACGAAGAGCGCTCTTACGTAAGATTTCACGAGCAGGTCGTTGCGAATCGACCCGCGTGACACGAACGTTGTTGCTTCCTTCGGCATTGAAGAACAACCAACGATCAGCACAGAGCGACGTAGCAAGTGCCGTAACACGACGACTGCTGTGCACCTTGTCAACATCTGAAGTGGCTAGCAACACTGCATCATCGAGATCCCAAACTACCAGGAACCGCGATTGAAACAGCCCCACCACAAAGTGAGACCCAGCGGGGAGGATCAGGTCCATGTTGCTCGTAGTTAACAAGTCGAATGTCATGTGGCACAGCAGTGCTCCAGTGACCACGTCCAGCTCTTCCAAGGTGTCCCCCTTGACGCACACGACACTACCACGACTCTGAGCAGAAATGGTAAGTGGCGAACGCGAAATGGATCGACAACAGCTCAAAGAGTTCGTACCGGGTGAAACACGACTCGCTCAACGAAGTGCTCGCCATTGCTGGCACCAGAGGTGGTGGGCTCATCGATCACCGCCAGTGGTTCTTTTCGAGGAACCAAAAGCACCATCGTGAATAAGCTCCAAGTTTGGGAAGCGTCGAGCTACGAGATCGCTGGCGACTTCTCAACTGTCAGCAAGATCTGAAAAACGAAGCAGAGCAGATTCAAAGGCATTGATGCAATTACAACCTCACGGTTTTCGAGCTACTAGTGACGGTCGATCCTACTTTGATGGTGCTCCGAGTTTTACCGTCGTCGGAGGTCGAATTCCTTGCTTTTCAAGCACGGTTCTCCAGGCAGCAGTAGGTTTCGCGACACTGGCATTCCACTTGTGCAGAATCGCATCTTGAATTGGACTTGTTGCTGCAGAGCGACCTGATGAGGTCTTGGTCTTCGCGGCGTGGAACGCAGCGCTCCATTCTTGAGCCGAACCATAGGCCTGCACAAGTTGCTAGAACAAAGAAACCCACCATCGTTAGACAATGGAGTCAAGATGCAGCATCACGATTGCATAATGTCGAAGCCTCACCTCTTCGTTCTGCAGCAGAGAGGCCATGAAGATGGCGTCATTGAAACGTTGACGCGCCAGGAGAGTCGAGCCGACCTGTTTGAGTGACGCCTCCATGCCGCCACGATGCAGAGCAATACACGCACGTTGAAACAGCGATGATCCCTGTCAGTTTTGGCAGTGGCAGCGTTGTTAGAGACCCCGAGTTCTTCACATCGACAGACTGCGTTGGAGCTTACCGTGAGGTTGGGCGAGTCGCGTTCCTGCTCGATGAGATCACTGAGTAGTTTTGACAATGGTTCCAGTTGTGCGTGCTTAATGCAAATGTTGACCTTCAATGACAGCGAGAGACCGGGTAGAAGACGCAAAGCCTCTGCAGCGAGCCCAAACGCTTCAAACACAGCCCCCAGCCACTGTGTAGCATCTGGACAAAGTAGTTGAGCTAGTTCTCCAGCTTGGTCGATAGATCCGGCCGTCACGAGCATTGCACACTGAAGAACGCGATTTGACAGATCAAGGATGTGAACAGCGTGCAATGGTCCTCCTAGCACGAGCTTTTGATCTCGCTCGCCCAGAATGGTAGTTGCCCCAGCAGGGAAAATCTACGGTACATCGGCAATTGAGTCACATCAAAGTCAAATAATATGGAGAAAGCTCACGTACCTGTGGTCTTGGGAACTGGTTCAGATCGTCATCACTGAGTTGAGTTGCACATGAGGCTTCGTTCAGTACCCAACGAGAAGCTAGCGCTAGCGTAAAGCACCGTGCACGAGAAATCACGCTGCACTTTACTTCGTCTTCGGTGGTGAAGAAGAGCGTGTGGTGCACCCAGTGCAGCGAAAGCGCTGGAGACGGTGTTGGAATTTCGTGCAGGCTCTCCATGGTTGGAGTGACTTCTTCCACTTGACTGCTTTGGGCACTAGTGGTGGCAACATTAAAGCGGATGATCTTGATGCAAGTTGGATAAACGAGCGCACACATGCTCTGGGTGGTAGTGTCCCATACAATGGCAAGAGGACAGTCGACAGCAAATCCTCCACTGAGTTTGCGTAGTGATGTTTCACCTTCGCCTGAGCCCACTATGTGACTCCACTCGTAGAACTCCAGGAACGTTTTCGTTAGATCACTAGCCGGATCAGTTGACTCAAAGCCGGCTGCTGTTGGCGAGGCCGATGGGGATTGCGACGGCGAGATCATGGTGAGTCTTAAGTCTGTCATCTTCGGAGATGACATCGCACTAAGACCGAGCATGAATGACTGTGCGCGTTGGATTCGACTCAAGGATGCCGGGCTGTCACGCGATCTTTTAACAATCGCTCCGCCTCCAACAAATGGTGCTGGATCAGCACTATCAACGTCGGAAACGTATTTGACAACGCCGAGCAGGGGGCCCGAGAAAACATGGAGCACATGGTCATCACCACCTGAGAAACTGGTCTCGAGAAACTCGACCTCAGCATCGTCTCCTGAAAGTTTGTAAATCGACAATGTCAACGCTCTCGCAGCAGCTCGCTGTTGACGGGTGTCAGCCTCGTCACTCGCGTTGGCAGCCGACGCTCTGCTTCCTCCAAAGAAAAATCTTGAACGCTTGTTTTGCACGATCGCCGACGAGGTGTTCGCCCGAGTGAGCTTACCAGTCAGTTCCTTGTTCGGCTACATGAATTCAACATTGATTTGTCAGTACTTACGCAGTCCGTTTTGTTGTTTCGATGAACGAAAGTTGTTCACGAACTCACCGCGAGAACTGCGAAAAGCGGCTTCGATGGGTGCCACGCGAAGGCAAACGCGTGTGCTGCAAATATCGTCTGCAGATCGACAGCATTTGGTGGAACAGGTTTCAAGCCTACCTGCAAAATCTACTCATACAGACAAGAACCAGGTGAAGTTAGTCGGAGTATTGATTGGTGAACGAACTACATACGTACCTCAAGATGTCCACTAATCGGCAAGAGCGCTGCCAGGAACCCATCCTGCCAGGGACAATAAAGTAACTGAGGAACTCGAGAGCGCTCTATTGTGGCGGAAGCCTGGGCTTCCGCACCGTTCTGCACAACATGATGCTGCGGTTTCTCTTGTGAATTTTCACCAAGAACTCGCACTCCAATGACCATAGAGGAAGGGAATCCTATAGCAGGAGTATTGGTCTGGCCGCGAGGGATGAAGACGGGTGTTGGAGAAGCTAAGAAGTTAGTACGGAGGACGAGTAGGCCGTAGTTGGTGAGGCAGCACAGCTCGCCCGGGTTCCGAACGCTACTAGTGAGGGACACCATCTTCAATCTCTTGGGTGGCATCTTTACAAGTACAAACCATCAACACAGAACACAAAATCAGTAAAATGCTACCCCCCCATGGAATGGTACATACCGGAGAAACGAACGCTCGAAGATCTCTGGACTCCTGGGTACTGCTAATTGCAAACTCAGTGAAGATGGTCGGCACATTGTCCTTCCCACTGTAGCGGCCTTTGACCATGATTTCCGAGACAACCAACTGTACAACACAACACGTCCGTTAGTGCAACTGATGTCAAAACCAAACGCAAAAGACCATGGATGTACCGTGGAGTTTAATGGCGACGTCGAAAGAGCTGTAAAACACCCTTTTTGAGCTCCAGGTAAAACTATGGCGCTTTGGAGCTTGCTGTTTGGCAGAAGTCCTGTGAGCGTCGCACTGCGCAATGTCGTGAGTTAGTCTCGATTTATAAGTGCATTTGCTGCTGATAGTAGTTTTACGTACGGCTTGTTGCTGTCTAGTAGCGGCGCCACATCAAAGAAGAAAATGGTACCATCGCGGCTGGCCGCTGTCATGACATCATGCTGCGAATGAAACCTTAGCTCATGCACTCCGTTCACATAGTCAAATTGTCGGAAGACATCTCTAAGCTCGACTTCTGACGTCTTGACGCAGTCGCAACTAGCAGTAGAAGCGTTAAGAGACACTCGCCAGGTCACAACATGGCCATCCAGCGTTGCGCAGGCGAGATGGTGCAGCTGCGTGCTGAGGCGTGTTTCCGCTCCCGGTAGAGCCCCACTTCCGCTTCTCTTCATCAAGATCGGCGGCGTCGTAAGTAGAATGAGCTGTTGAACATCTTTGAATATATCACCAAGAACTCTTAAGTTACTATGGTCTCCTTCACAGCAACCAAACATGCAAGACGTACCTCGCTGTGACCCACTGTCGAGCGTGCCAACAGTTTTCGACTGCCACGGACTCCAGATACGAATCTTTCCGTCTTGGCAGCCAATTGCTAAAAGGCCAGAAGGAAGAATAGCAACACTACTCGGAAGACCGCGATGCAAATCCTCCGGGTCGAGGTGGTGCACCTACAGTATTCATCACACTCAATCAGTAGGAAGTCACGCAAGACAATCCTTCACACAGTACACCAACCGCTCCATTCTGGTCCAGGTCACATATCACGATATGTGAGCGTGCAACAATGATCAACCACTCGTCAAAACATGTTCGCGGGGCTGGCAATTGCGTCGTGCACGCAATGGCTTCATGGTCGTAGAACAACATCTGCAGCGTCGTGCGTCGTCGTGGCTTGATAAGCGACGCCCCCGTGGGCGACAAGAGCCCCTGCACCGCTCTTGCCGACGGAGAAGCCGTCGCTCGACTCAGCAGTCCCTTGGGCGCTGCGGCGGGGCTGAAAACAGCAGAACCAGCAGCTCCTTCCGCAGCTCCGTCCGCTGCATCTTCACTCACTTCAGAGCCATGCGACTCGTCGTCGTCGAGTACTTGGGACTCTCCCAAGTCGAACTCCGCCACAACCTCGCTCGTCTCATAGTCCCATACAACCCCGCAGCCCTTGGGCTCAATGGCAGCCACCCACGGCTTCAAGGGGTGGAAGGCCACGTCCACAAAGGCGCTGGGCTTCTTGTCGCTCACTCCGGGGGGACTCAGCTGTGCCAGGAGCTCCACGCAGCCCAGACCTCGCTGCAGTTCATCTACACAGCCTCGCGGCAGGTTTACACGACGTGATTCCGCCCTATTGTCGCTCGTAGGGAGCGGCATATCCGATTGATACATTGGGGGGGGGGTACGCGTCGTTTCAAGATCCACGATGTCCACCACACTAGAATTACGTAATCCACACAACGTTTACGTATGGGTACGCATTGAGGTTACGCTGTGACAAGAAAGGTGGGCGCCTCCGTCCTAATTAGCCATGAGCAGCTCGGAAGACCAGGCCGAGGCTGACGCTGCCTGCAGCGTGGAAGCGACCCATATTCTGCGCCTGATGGATCCCGAGAGCCCGTCGTCGCCCAGGGAAATCGCAGAATT
The DNA here is from genome assembly GCA_024679135.1 of Phytophthora foliorum. Taxonomy (NCBI): domain Eukaryota; phylum Oomycota; class Peronosporomycetes; order Peronosporales; family Peronosporaceae; genus Phytophthora; species Phytophthora foliorum. Next base: position 11,237 of record JAHWLE010000725.1, read on the forward strand.
CCTGCACGAAATGCCGCACTCCGACCCGAAAATGGTGCCGAGTTTTCGGTTTTTGTGGAATTGTGCGAGTTTTTTTTCCTTAACTTTTGAGTTTTGTGGCAGGTCGGACAAGTTTTAGGTGAACCTGATGCCAAGTCGCTGCGCGTACTTCATGAATACGCCAGTGGCTTCGTCTTCCAGGACGTGGCGTTCGATGTCGCTCTGCGCGTGTATCTCAGCCGGTTCGAGCTGCCCAGTGAAGCTCAGAAAATCGACCGGATCATGCAGGCATTTGCCAAGGCCTACTACGCTGCCAACCCGGACAGCCTCGAGTGTCCATCAGAGGACGCTGTGTACACGTTGGCTTTTTCGGTGCTGCTGCTGAATACAGACGCTCACAACCCGAGGCTGGCGAAGAAGTTCAAGATGTCCCGAGCCGACTTTGTGCGCAACTACCATCGTCTGGGAGGAGAGGGTGGCTCGGCAAGACCAGAGGTGCCTGACGTGTATCTGGGCCAGTGCTACGACCTGTTCATCTCGGACGCCATCAAGCGGATCGAGCGGAAACCGGCGGAGCTGCTGCCAGATGAAGTGGAGCTCGAGTTCCCGGACGCGGCTTTGGGGCTGGAGATCGAGACGTCGTTCGACGGCCGCGCTGCGGTGGTCAAGAGGTACGCCAATGACCGCCATACATACAGCAGTCGCCGACGAAGACAGGCCAGCGCTGCTTCTGGTGGTGGCAGCAGCTTCCTGGCAACTGGCAGCAGCATTTTCAAGAACATCGTAGCGACGATCAACCCCGAGCCCGAAGTGTCGATCGCCGGCTGGGTGATCGTGGCAGTGGGCGACGACAGCACCCGACAGATCGGTTACACGCTGACGCGCTACCTGCTCAAGACGGTGCCCCGCCCCGTACTCATTCGATTTTGCGAGCCCAGTGTGTACTTTGAGTCTCTAGTATGAATCCAATCCATCCATCAGTGGTACTGTGTCCCCGTTCTGGTGCAGCAGCAATTTCTGAACCAGCTGTTGAAGTGGAGGATGTTAGTCATCCTCTGCCAGAAAGAGACAGCACCAAGTGGCGGGGCGTCATATGCAGAGCCTTCTCTCCATCTTTCCATCACCAGCGCGCAAAAGGTTTGGACCAAAACACATCGTGCAGCTTTAGGCCGCACCTGCTATTTCGGGGCAGTTGGATGCGAGGGGATCAGATGTCCATTTCCCCACGTGCGTCATGATCCACCGAAGCTGCGCCTTCTACAAAAAGACAAGCGCGTGTAACTGGTGGTGCGGTTCTTTTTTCGAGTCGTCCACACAGGCCGTTGCGCTAACGACTGCCGCGCCCCGCCCAACGGCTGCCGTTCACAAGAAACGAAAGCTGCGCACTGCAACGCACAGCGGAAGAGAGGGCAGCAAGCCAGTGTTGCGAGGAGAAACCTCCGACTGAAGCAAACCCGCGAGTTATTTTTCCGCCAAAAATTCTGTCACAGGAAAGATCGCGTCCGCTCGAAGATTGGGCTTTCCGTAGTTTGGGCGTTTTTCACGAACGCGCGCTTGTGTAAGTTGGTGTAACTACAATGATAAGGTCAGTTCAGCTCCGGTTATGCGCGTGCTATGTTGGGCTTCCTGCGTTTCCTTGTTTTAGGTTTTACGCTAACGTTGAAGTTGCCTGACTACTGGTGCACACTGGCAGCCGCGCAACGCCCACCTCTCAATCTAGTCTAGCGTTACTGCCGCTTGGCGTTGTCATTCTCAGAAGTGCGGGCACTACGAAATTGGCACTATGGGCGCAGTACTCGTGTGTTTCGGCGATCATGAGCCAGGTTCGTTCGACGCACTGGTTGTGCTGTGTGTTGACACTGACGCATTGGGCCTTTGCAGACTTCAGCGAGATAAAGCAGCGCAGAGATCGCTCACCCAGTGAGGACTCGCTGCTTGACCGACTGCAGAAGAACTGGAGCTGTGGACGCCTCGACGCCGAGGAGGAGGACGACCCCGTCAAGTACGTAGCTTGGCCTGAAATGGAAAAAGTATCCGGAGCTCTAACCATTGCCATCCTGTGATCACAGCTGGGACTCGTTCCTGCTGCAGTCCAACAAGTCCACGGCGTCTTCTGGTAGCCGCATGCTGTCGGCCTTTTACAGCCGCGTGCTGGAGGAGAACGACGACTGCGCCTACTTCTTCGACCGCAGAGGCAAACGCATCAAAGGTTCATATCTGGACCGAGTGGAGCTGCTGGACGACTATTTTCTGCCCTCCGGTCGCAGGCGGAGCCTCTCGACGGTCTCAGCACCACCTACCGACTCGCTCGAGATGTACAGCTCGAGCGAGGACTGCTTCTCGACTTCTTCCACAATGACGAGCGATCTGGACTACTGGGCTTCGTCGGACCCTTTGCTCACGTCAGAGGACCGACGCTACTTGCCTCCTCGACCAGCTTTTGGTCGATGCTCCAGCTTGGGCTCGCCAGTTCACACAGGGCTCAAGATCCACCGAGCGATGACCAGCTCGTACTCACAGGAAGACGTGTGTATTGCCTCGTGGAGCTCGCCGCGTTCCAAGCTGTACAGTCGTCAGTTTCCGTCACCCAAGCAGTATGTGCCGTCTGCTATGGGACTAGCAGCTCTCACAGCGAGCTGAAGATGCCAGTAAGATTTTATAAAACTCTAGTGGCGTGTCTAGGATGTTGTCTGCTACGTGTCACCTCCCTTATAAGCATGCTAGCAATTCCTTTTCGAGTCCAACACGCAGCGATCAGTTTATTTTATTGGGGCTCTCTAATACACTGGAAGCACGACCTCCACTCCCCATTCATACACTTCAAGCACTCTCTTCGCTCGAGGAGTTTCTTCGCACTCGTTGCAACCACTTCAATCCATCTCTTCCTTGATCCACGTGCTGATGCCGCGCTTCGGGTTGCTATAATAGAACTTGCCAGGCACACTACGCGACTCGCGCTTCACCCAGCCAGGAGGAAGCTTCTCTAAGCTCTCGGGGTGATCGAGCTGTTGCTTCGCACGCTTGACCATCTCCTCTGGGTGGAAGTGACAGATCTCCTTGAACATAAGCTCCTTGAGATCCGACTCGTCTAGGTCGTCTAGGTCGAAGCTCTGGAACTTCTCCACAGGCGCATTCTCGCGCTCCTCGTCGTAATACATAGCTAGGTACGGATGCCGCAGCGCCTCCTCCACGGTGATTCGCTTCTCCACGTCGAACACCAACATCTTCCAAAGCAAGTCCAACCCCTCAGGGTTTGCGTTCGGGAACATGGTGCTTGTGTCGATGCCAGCCACCGCCTGTGTGCGGCTAAGAAGCTGGCGGCCCTTGAGTTTGTTGGCCAGCGGGTTCTCCTTGAACGAGTGCTCCTCCGGCACACCCAGCACGTTCATGATGAGCTGGAGCTGATGGACGTACGTCTCACCGGGGAACAGAGGCTTACGCCCGAGCATCTCGGCAAAAATGCATCCTGCTGCCCAGAGGTCCACGCCATCGCCATAAGCACTACCCAACAGAAGCTCAGGAGCACGGTACCAACGCGTGACCACATACTCCGTCATGCCCACGTCTTCGGCCTCCTTTGAGCGTGCCAGACCAAGATCACAAATCTTGAGCTGGCAATCGGAATTGATGAGCAGGTTACTGGGCTTCAGATCGCGGTGCAACACTCCAGCTTGATGCATGTGGTGAAGACCACTAAGCATTTGGTACAGGAAATAACGGATGTGGTCGTCGCGTAGCACTTCCTTCGAGTAAATAATACGGTGAAGATCCATCTCCATGAGGTCTACGGTCATGTACACGTCGCGGAAGTCCGTGTACGATGGCGGCGGAATCAAATCCAACAGACTGAGAACATTTTCGTGAGCCATGTGACGAATCAATCGGCACTCACGCAGGATCTGTTTGAGCTGGTGCGGATGCCAGATACAGTCAATCACCTTCTTAATAGCTACGTTTCCGCCGGTACGCAAGTTCGTGGCAGCAATCACAATACCGTAAGCACCACGTCCACAGACCTTGATAAGCTGGTAATGCCGCGGAATCGTGAACGGAGCACCGCAAACCATGAATGTGTGCATATCAGCGTTCTCTTTGCAAACAATGGCATCAGTAGCTGCAGGCAACCCAGCACTATTTCCTTCTCCTGATGGGAAGCGCTTGTGAACTGTTTCATCTCCATTGTCCTTGCTGTGTTCACCACTAACAACTGCACCAGCCGACTGCGTACGAGCAGTGTCCTCAGGCGAGAGCTTTACGTTAGCCCAGCCATGACGACGCGCATGTTCACTTCCGCCCATCGGGAATTCGTCCAGAGTCATACCTTTCTTGAGCGCCGGAGTTGCAGCACCTAGTAATGCCTGCGAGTGAGCAGCAGGAGTTGCATCCCATTGCAGCATGTGAGAGGACGGCGGGTTCTTCCGGTCAATAACGACGCTCTGACTCTTTTTAAGTCGTGGCTGCACTCCATCGTCCTCCTCAGCAAGGTTTGACCGTCGGCAAGTGATACCCAACTGTACCTTACCACAATACTCGCCCTTGGCATTGCTAATAGAATACCATTTGCTATCAGCAGCCATAGCAGCCTCTTCCCGCTTTTTCGTGCGTTCATTGCCGTCAGCAGCCATCAGATACTTGGCAACGTTCAACGTAGCGAATCCCAACTGAGACTCAACTCCATTCTTGGAGTGGTCTTTTACGTCCACTACAAGCGAACAAGTGCCGATGACATCGCTGAACGAGAGCTCGATTACGTGGTTCCAGACAGGGTGAGTCGGCAAGTACGATTCATCTTCCGCGTTGCGCGGCGTTCCGGTGCTAAACGGGTCTAGCTGTGGGGTTGACCCATTTGACGTAGAGGTATGGCCGACACCCACAGCAGACGACGCTGCAGACGCCGCAGAGCTCGCCACTGAGGTCATGAAGCTAAACTTCCGCGATAGAGATGGCATTGAAATGCCGCCCATAAGCGTCGAAGAACCCGTCGAAGCAGTCGAAGAGGAACTTGACGTAGTTCCATTCGCACCTGATTTGTGCTTCGGCTGCTCACGATACTGGAGATGCGCCGTAATGCTAGGCTCCTTGACCGTTTTCTTTACCGAAGTGCCAGCTTTCAGTCCATGGCCCTGCATAACGCGTACAAGAAGCACGCCTTCGAGGCCATGCTCAGCATCAACCTCATTGTATTCCTGAGGAAGCTTGAGCGTGGTTGCTGCACCCGGGACCTTAAACACCGCACTCGCTGCAACAACGTCGCCGTTAATTTCAAAGCGTGCAAGGCGCCCATCAGAATAGAATGTGAACTTGTGCACCCAATTCTGAATGAATTTGCGAGCGTCACGACGGTTTTCCAGCTCTTCCTTGCCAGAAGCAACAGCAATAGCACCATCCACTGACATGCCACCGATCTTGAAGTTAGTCCAAAGCGTATGGCGCGCAAAATCATGCATGAAAGTCACCACACCAGCATGACCACGGAACGACCCGTGAAATGGTACTGATGGTGGGTAGTTCGAGCAAAAAATGACGTCCTTGTCGAGCAGTCGGAAAAAGCGCGTGAATACTTGCTCCGATGGCGGAGGGAGTGTTACGGCCATGTCGCCTTCCGTACGCCAGTTGCCACTGTGTGCCGTGTACAACACTACCAGCATCGCATAAAATTCCTCCATATCCAGCGGAGCGACCGGCAGTGTTGGGAGCGCCACAATTGCCTCGAGTCCGAGACGCATCCAAATAAACTTCTCTACAGCCGTGGGGGCTGTAACCTGCAGGGTCTTCTTGTCTTCCGTAATGAAGGTGAACCCGTTAGGTCGGCTGGAAGAATCTTTGACGCCCGCTAACACGTACAAATGACTTACACCGCTGGACGCAGGGCTACTCGAATTGCGCCGGATCATGGTAGCTGCGGGACTGCCAGGTACAGGCTTGCTGGGATCGCTTGGCGGCTCAATATGGTGCGGTACAAGAGGCTCATCTCGAGATGATAGATATGCCTCTTTTGAAGCGAATCTTCGCAGGAATTTACCCTCTAAAACGTAGTAGTGTCGCTCCAACCTCCGCAACCATTCGCTCCTCCTGGTTAGCACGCCTTCCCACTTCACCGCCTCATGGTATAATGTTGCAGATTGCGGTCGAAAGTTAGTATCACGTTCGTCTACCCCTGATGGAGAGCTGCTTTCGACCCCATGGTCCTTGTCGAGCTCTAATGAAGGTCTATCGTCATTGTGCCGAGCTGCCACCGTATTCGGATGCACCGGTACCGTATTCGTGATTTCCGTGTTCTCATGTACGTCAGCTGTTACTTGTGACGCATCCAAATCTCCATCCGCATGCAGCTCAGCAGCACAAACACTACTTGTAGTCGACGAAGGCTCCGCAAGTAGGTTCACACCACCCGCTGCCGTAGTAGACGAGATCCTCTCGCCCAGAGTATTAAGCCGCGGGTCCTGCGCCTCCGACAATCGTCGCGCGGACGAGTTATACAGATTCCTCTCCTTCCCATGCAGTGCCAACTTGGCGTCCTCCAAAATCTCCGACGCGCGCTCCGAGATCTGTCCTTGCTGGCGCCACATATTGATAACTCCCTCTCGACTGCCCAGCACCGCCGCCGCCGACATGGAGCTGTCATGACTGCGTCGACGGTAGGTCAAGTCATTGCCCATGAGCGTCGACATGTCCAGTCCGTTGATCATATCCCTCGTAAAGTGCGACAGCGCGCTCTCGCTATTGCGTACTTGGTCATAAGGAGCTTCACCCCCGGGGGTAGCGAGACTGTGCGCCCCGTCAATAGCGGGGGTGGCCGCCATGTCCGCGACCGGCGGCGACGGCCGCATCCTCAGCGACGCTCT
>JAHWLE010000726.1:0-18024 GCA_024679135.1 Phytophthora foliorum
CACTCTCCTACTCATAATAGACCACAAGTTTTCTATGGGGTTTAGATCAGGGGGCTTAGATGGTCAATCTAGAACATTAACACTCTGCTCTGTAGAGAATTCCTTTGTGCGCTTTGACGCATGGATGCTGGCATTGTCCTGCTGATAGATGAAGTCTATCCCGTAGTTTAGATGAACAAAGGGGAGGAGATACTCGGAGACAGTGTATACGTAGTCGTCCGAGTTCTGCCTCCCCGTAAGCACGACCAGCGGCGACTGTCCGCGGGAGCTGAAGGCCGCCCACACCATGACGGACCCTCCTCCTGCTTGACGTCGCTTCGTCTGGCGGGGCGGCTTTCGCAAATCTCGCCAGTAGTGCTGAAAGCCGTCGGGTCCGTCAAGATTCCACTTCTTCTCGTCAGAGAAGATGATGTTGTCCCAGACAGACCCGGCGTCTTTCCGCACTAGCATGGCGCTGGTCCATACCTTGCAGGCCATCATGTCCTCGGGCTTGAGCGGCAAGGTGTTCACCATCTTGGTGTACAGCAACCAGTCCACCCTTGCTAGAGTGCGCTGGACGGTGCGCACCGAGACGAAGAGCTGCAGCTGGGCCTTAAGCTCGGCGGCCGACAGCTCACCCTTCGCTGCCGCGCGCACGAGCCGCCGGGTCTCGCGGTCTGTGAGAGTTGGTGGAGGGCCTGGAGGCTTGGCTGTCTTGGGAGGGGCAGGGGAGATGACACGGCTGACGGTGTCTCTGCTGCGCTCCGTGATGCGGGCGATATCACGGGCGCTCACTCCGGCGAGGTGGAGGCCTTCAATTCTCCCCCGCTCGCGCTCCGTCAGCCTTGGCTTCTTCTTGGTGGGTGGCGGTTTCTTCGTCCTTGGCATATTGCGGAATGGAGCCCACAGACATGCCTTTCGCACTGCACAGCAAGTCATGGGCTGTGCTACCATTCGTTTCAAAATTACCATCATTCTGTTACACTTGATTTTTGTATGGTCATGCATGGCCGATCTGACCTGGCGCAGTGCCAAAAGCACCACTTTGTATGCTGGCTAGACGATGGGCTGCGAAATGCAGCGCGTTAACACTAATAGCTTATTCCTACTAATTAGAGCTATATCATATCTAAATAGCGCGCGATAACTCGTAAAATTGAGTGAGTTACGGCCACCGACGTGGGTGGCCGATTTATCCTGGCGCGGAGTGTACAATAATTTTGTCGGATACATGCCCTCCTCGCCCTTACTTCTGAATGCGCAGTGGATCCTGCCGCCAGAATGCGTTTCTTGGTCCGGAGTCTTCGGACTCCAGTTGAGATTTTCGCGTCGACCCCACGAGAGCTTCTCAGGACGAACGAGCAGTAAATAGTTGCAGGATGATGTTGGGCATGAACATCACCGTGGCCACCTACGATTTCGGACTCGCGCAGACATCGGCCGGGTGCGTGCGCACGCTGGCGTCGTACGATCAGAGCGGGTACTTGACCTTGCAAATCGCCTACTGCATCGTGGGGGTCTTGACCGAACTCGCCAGCGCCATCATGTACTGGCGAGCGGTCAAGTACGACGGCTCAGCGGTGCAGCAATACAGCTTCATGCTCTGCAGTTATGCCTCGCTGACAATGATTGTGCGCGGCGCCGACCCAACCAGCTACGGGCATATCATTCCACGCCCAGTAGGGGCTTTCCTCACAGATTCTTGCACTACTGCGTTGTACTCCGTATTGTAAGTGATTGCTATCAATTAGTCGCCGTTTGATGAGCTGAAACAGACTAACCATTGTCCTCGATCAGCATCCTGGCTCTTGGTTACTGGGCACTGGTGATTCAGCAGGGTGCAGCGTTGATGGACCGGCCGACGCACCTCAAGAGCATGGAGGCCGCGGCAATCATGTTCGTGTGGGCATTTTACATCGCGTACAACTTCTCGCTCTTCGCGCTCAAAGGTTTCCAGCCAGCGGTTCTGAACTACGTGCAATTATCTGTGAGCGCGGGTGTGCTGGCCATCGTCGCACTGACGTTCCTCGTATACGGGCTCCGTGTGCTGTCACGCCTGCAGGCGTACGAACAGGAGATGATGTTGCGGATGTCTACCATGGTCTGCGAGCGCATGGCGCCTTTCCAGTCGTTCAGCTTGATGCTCAGCGACGACGACGATGGCGTGCCTGTAGTGACGGAGCCCAGGTATGCACGGCGGCGTCCGAACGAAGGCCACTCGGCCAAGATTAAGAAGATCCTCGTGGCGGCGGAGGCAATTTCCGTTGTCGTCATCGCCGGGCAGCTTTACATGGCCGCCACGAACGTGACCAATTCACCGGTGGAGCTCTCGTGCGCCAACGGATCGCTGTGTGGCACCATTGGGGCCAAGTGGAGTTTGCTGCACACGCTGCAGGTGGTCTGCGTGTGGATCATCCTGTGGGTTTTCCGCGGCGTTCAAAAGAAAGCCGTCATCCCGCGACCGCGAGGATCCGTATTGTAAGTTAGTGACAACGGAGCCGCTGACAGCTCTGCACAGAAAATAGTAGCCTTTAGCGTAGATCGTCACCTTCGTCTCGACCAAGCGTGCACTTACCGAGGAAAGACGCGTTGCTCATCGGAGACCGTCCTCCACCATCGGTGAAAGTGCGGTGCTCATATGTCCATCGCTTCGTCCGAGGGTATCACATTGAAGTGATCCAGGCGTGGGATCTCGATCAGAGGTGTTGTTTATGAGACGTTGACCCCGTCCTTACTTGATCCCTACCATCTCTTGGTCTCCGCAGTCTGCGTGCGGGATCCGCCGGGATGGCAGGCAGCGGAGTTTGAATTGTGCGAAAGCGGGGGCACCTCATCGGTCATGGCGCTCAACGTCACGGACGCGACGTGCTGGTACGGGCTGGCCCAGACGGAGGACGGATGCGTACGAACGCTGGCGTCATACAACCCGGACGCTTACCTGCTCAGCCAGACCATCTACTGCGTGTTGGGCGCGGTTAGCGTTGTCGCTAGTGGCATCATGTACTGGCGCGCCGTCAAGTACGAAGGCTCCCCACTGCAAAACTACTGCTTCCTGTTGTGCGCGTATGCCTCCGTTACCGTCATCATCCGCGGTGCAGACCCGAGTAGTTATGGACACATCTCCCCTCGCCCGATCACTGGGTGGCTCGCAGACTCCTGTACAGCAGCACTGTACTCCGTGTAGTAAGTGGCTGCACTCTGATGCTTGTCTTGCTTCCTGCTGATCATTGCTAATTTGTGTCCGCAGCATCTTGGCGTTGGGGTATTGGGCTCTGATCATTCAGCGAGGTGCCGCCGTGGTCGACAAGCCCGCTAGACTCAAGTGTTTAGAGTCTATGGCGATCGCGTTCGTGTGGGCATTCTACACCGCCTACGACATGTCCCTCTTCGCGTTCAAGGGCTTTCAACCGCTGTGGATGGTGTACATGCAACTGGTTATTAGTGCGTGCATCCTCGGTGTGATCAGCACGACGTTCCTCGTTTACGGACTGCGGGTGCTGTCGCGCCTTCAATCGTATGAGCGCGAGGCGAAGCTTCGGATGTCCAGCGTACTGTGCGAGCGCATGATCCCTAACGAGTCGTTCAACTTGGCGGTCAGCAGTGACGACGGAAGCGTCCCTATCGTGCCCGAGCCCAGGTTCGCGCGCCGTCGACCACAAGAAGGCCATGCCACGAAAATCAAGAAGATCCTGCTCGTCGCCGAGTCGGTCTCTCTCGTTGTACTGGCTGGCCAGCTTTACATAGCTGTAGTACGCGCGTCAAGCACACCCGTGGAGCTTTCCTGCGCGAATGGCACGTTGTGCGACTCTGTAAAGTCGAGCATCAGCCTCCTCCACCTTTTCCAGTGCGCTTGCGTTTGGGTGCTGCTTTGGACGTTTAGAGGGATGAAGAAGAAGAGCACTGTTCCCCGCCCAATTGTGTAGTCAAGAGCTACACAACCAGCAAGCAAGAGGACAATGCGTTAAATGTGTGTTAGTGCAATGAATAGTGAGTTATGCTAGTCGTTCGCAACGCTGCTCCCTGCAGAACGGGGTTATGAGGAAATATGTGTAGTTAAACGTCCTCACGGCACCGCGATTCGTGCTGTCGATTACTACTCTGTATTGCTTCAACTTACGAGATGGACTGCCAGTAACGATCGTGCATCGATACGATTGCTGTTGCCGAAGGCACGCTACTAGCCGACAAGGAACAACCTAGCGAGTTCATTTGAAATCGCGCGTCGAGGACCACGCAACAAGCAACCACGAAAACAGGTGCTCACTTCAAACTCCTCGATGGGATACAGCTCCATGTCGAAAGGATTTCTATTCATCTGGACAAGGCGAACGTTTCTCCCCTGTGGTAACATTGTACATGTTCGGTATTGCTGCGGTCGATCGCCTCCTTCATCACGTTGGTCGAGTTCATCATCGAGCGTAATACTCTGCATGACGCCGCTGCGCAAGGAAAATGTTCTACCTCTGGTTCGGAAGTCTTGTGTTCGAGCGTTGAAACTCAAGTTCCATGCACACGAATGATAAATCGTCCTTTCGGGAACTTCTTTATCGACAAGTGATCCCCGCGCGACTACCGATCGGCCGCATCGCAGGCAGGAGCAAATCCTCAGGTGCTTTTGCAGCGTGGTAGCCGGTTGCGGCTGTGCACCAGTTCAAGCTGTGAACGATGTGAGGCAGTCCACAGTTGGCGTCCAAGCGCAGTCTCGACAGCTGCAGACGCGTAGCGGAGCTCGTCGTTCACGGGATGGTGTGAAGATGCGGCCAGCTGGCGAGCCTTCGCAGCAGCATTCACTTTGCAATATCCGCCGGTGAGCCGAAGTCTATTAGACGAACCGAGTACAGGAAGGCAGCTGATGTCGAACATCACCGACGCGACGTGCAATTACGGACTCGCGCAGACGGAGGACGGCTGCGTGCGTACGCTGTCCTCGTACAGTCCGAACGCGTACCTGCGCGTGCAGATTATTTATCTCGTTCTCGGCAGCGTGACTACTGCCGCCAGCGCAGTCATGTACATCCGCTCGATCAAGCACGAAACGTCCAAGCTGCAGCAGTACAACTTCCTCTTCTGCTGCTATGCAGCGTTGACGATGGTCTTAAGCGGCGCAGACCCGAAGAGCTACGGCCATATCATTCCTCGCCCCATTAGCAGCTTCCTGTCCGACTCGCTCACCGCCGCGCTGTACTCCGTGTAGTAAGCGACATCATTTCCCCGACGGTGACAGGGTCCAGTTTCTCTAACCTGCATTTGCTTGGTGTGTTGTGCAGTATCATGACTCTCGGCTACTGGGCCACCATTATCCAGCAGGGCGCTGCTGTGAGCGATCGACCACCCCACCTCATCTGCTTGGAGAGCATTGCCATTGCAGTTGTCTGGGCATTCTACATTCTCTACAACATTTGCCTCTTCCTGTCCAAGGGTTTCAACCGGACTGGGCTCACCTACCTCCACTTGATGTGGAGTGCGATCATGCTAGGCATCATCAGCACGGTCTTCCTTATCTACGGACTGCGAGTGCTCTCGCGCCTGCAAGATTATGAGCGCCAAAAGAAGCTGCGCATGCCCACAGTCATGTCGGACCGCATGGTGAACCACTCGTACAATATGGGTAGCCTGAGCGACGACGAAGACGGCGTTCCTGTGGTGCAGGAACCCAAGTTCGCCCATCGAGGAAAGCCGAAAGAGGGCCATTCGATCAAGATCCGCAAAATCCTATACGTGACCGAGACACTTTCAATCATCGTCGTAGCCGCACAGATGTACATGGCGGTGACCCACACAGCGAACGAGTCGGATGAGCTCCAGTGCGCCAACGGCATCGGATGTGAATCGATCAAGGCCAGTCTCAGCTACCTCAATGTGTTACAGGTAATATGCGTGTGGGTGGTGCTATGGGCCTTCCGGACGATCAAGAAGAAAGAGGTAATCCCGCGGCCACAATCGCACCCGTACTCCGTGGCATAGTGATGGAAGTTAGTGTAGTTTAGTTGTCCGAGGTAGTCTACGTGTCCATTGTAAATAACAACCACGCGCTGGTAAATCAAGATGTGGATAAGTAAAGGTGAGTGCATGGAGTTCCAAAATCGTGCACGCACCTTGGCGAGCGCCCTCTTGATCACCGACGCGGAGGCCTCTCACACCCAGTCGAAAAGGAAGGGACAAATCGGTGACGCATTCTCGACCACCGCTACTATGGTAACTCTATTCAACTTCGCGAGCATTGACATCGGAGACCTTCCTCTACGAAATGGACACTGGACCTGTTACTGCTGGTTACCGTTGCAATTGGCGGTCACACACTCCAACGATGCGGTCGCTACAACGTGCCTGCATCGCGGCTGGAGATTGATGATGAACTCAAGGATACATCAGCGAGTGGAACTCGCCAAGTTCAGTCATAGTCATTCGTGAACTTGCGTCGTTGTATTCTCACGATGCTGAATATTACGGACTCCACTTGCTGGTATGGGCTTGCACAGACGGATGAAGGGTGTGTACGAACGCTGGCATCCTACGACCCGAGCAGCTATCACGTTTATCAAATCGGGTACTGCATCGTTGGCGCAATAAGCCTTATTGCGAGTGCTGTCATGGCCACGCGTGCGTTTAAGCATGACGGTTCCAAACTTCAGCGATACAACTTCATGTTTTGCTTCTACGCATCGTTAACAGTGATCGTCCGAGGTGTTGATCCATCGAGCTATGACCACGCTATCCCTCGTCCAGTCAGCTCATTCTTGAGCGATTCGTGCACCGCTGCGCTCTACTCCTGCTAGTACGTACAACCTCCGACCATTTTATTGTCATCACGTTGAAACTAACCTTGTGCATCTTGTCGATCTAGTGTGCTCGCGCTTGGTCACTGGGCACTGATTATCCAGCAAGGTGCTGGCGTGGTGAACAAGCCTACTCGTCTGAAATGTCTGGAGAGTGCGGTCATCGTCTTCATCTGGGCGTTCTACATCGTCTACAACATGCTGCTGTTCATGTACAAAGGCTTCAACGCTACCGGGCTCTCCTACCTGCAGCTGACAGTTAGCGCGGTTGTGCTTGGAATTATCTGCGCGGTCTTCCTTATCTACGGGCTCCGGGTGCTATCACGCCTGCACGACTTTGAGAACAAGAAGAAACTCCGGATGCCAAGCATGCTTTCGGAACGCATGATGAACCGCTCGTTCAACATGGAGACTCTGAGTGACGATGAAGACGGCGTGCCGGTTGTCCATGAGCCCAAATATGTTCCTCGTCGTCGCCCGGACAACGGCCACGCTACCAAGACAAAAAAGATTCTCTTCGTCGCGGTGAGCTTATCCCTGATTGTTATCGCCGGACAAATGTACATGGCCGTAGTCCGCACGATTAACACGCCCAAGGAGCTCTCCTGCGCTAACGGCATTGGGTGCGATACCATCAAATCCAGTCTCAATGTGCTTCATGTACTGCAGGTAGTCTGCATCTGGGTGATTCTGTGGACATTTCGGGCAATTCAGAAGAAAGAGGTTCGACCACATCCACTATCAGCAGTGTAATGGAGCACATGAACAACGCCCGACTTCACAATCGAGTGAGTGTTGTGCTTAGACACTAGTCTTATACCTTCAAGCGAACGCAAGCTGTGAAGCGTGATAGAACCTATGAAACCACAAACAACTTCGTGGAATAAGCAATAATGATAACAGAAAGAATACACGATGAGGTCAGTGTTAGTTTTGTAATCAATACTGTCAGTTTTCAGGTGAGGACAGCAAAGCAATCGCAACACTATCTTATGCGCGCTGCGTCGCTGACTGGTATTTCTTGTGGAACCAGTCGGCAATGTATGCGAAAGGTGCCTCGACACCCGAATTTTGTTGCTTTACACAGCACAAGCATCAGCGTACGTCTTAGCACATCTTCCACAACAAGGTAAGACAAGAAGTACGTACCGCGGAGCATTCAAAGTACTTGAGATCGTTGCGCTCTGCGAACTGTTCAGCTTCCTTGGTAGAAATAGCGTCACGGTTGTTGTAACGGAGGTCTGTTTTGTTGGCCAGCAAGACGCCTGCCACCATAATTTACGAAGTGCATTAGACTACTGTTCCAGATGCGAAAAACATACTGTGTTTCATACCTGGGATGTTGTGGTTCGGCGACGCATCTCGAACATCCTGGTACCATTTGCTACACGACTTGAAGGACTCTTTGTTGTTCGCATCGAAAACCACGAGAGCCATCGATGCACCTTTGTACTGGTAATAACCATTGCAGGCGTAAGCGTTTACCTCCATCATAAACAAGAAATACAGCTCATGACGTACGTGAACAGTGCCAAAGTCGAGTTGGTTGAAGATACTCTGACCAGCACAGTCAAAGAGGTATAGTTCCACGACGACATTCGTGTCTGGGATCGCGATGCTTTTCGTCGACAGCTCCACATCCGATGTCTGAAGGTGTAGAAATGAAAGCATACATACAATGAGAGAGCGTCCATGTTCATTCCTAGCAGCAAGTGGACCTCACCATCACGTAGTTTTTCGGGTATTCGTGGCCGTTGCTCTTGAGAACCTGAAGTAGAGCCGTCTTGCCCACGGTTGCGTCACCAACGATGGCCACCTTGCAGCGCAACACCGTCTGCGTATAACCCCCCGAAGTCACAACAGTTAGCTTAGAGCTGTGGCTCCTCCTATCGTAGATAAATGCTCACCGTGCTTTTGTGCGTTGTCTCCATACTGCGTAGCGCCGACATGGTACCGAATATCAATGCTGTGAGCGTCTACACGACGCTAAAGCTAGAAGTGATCCTTGAAAAGACACTCTCGAGCGGTCGGCTCCTCGCAACCGAATGCAAACGTGGTCATGTATTTGTGAATTGAGATAGAATCTACTGCCATGACCTGGTCATGGGCTTCCTATCTTCTCCGTGTATGAACCTAGCACGCTCTTCGTCTTCTGCACTGGTACATTCATCGTTAAGTCTGCGCATTTTGAGAAAGCGTGCTGCCTCCTGCCTGAGCAACTCGCGCAGCACAATGAAACCAGCAGCACACTCTGCCACAAGTAGCAGCACAAAGCTCGTGCCAGCAACCACGTCGAACGGAAGTCGATGCTCGGCGAAAAAACTCAGGTAGACCAATCCAGGGAACAGCGGACAAGCCGACAGGAACATGAAGGCCGTCAGCGGAAACACCTGCGCTCGCAAGTTCCCACGCGTGCCCAAGTAGTAGCGTGCCACATCCGCTGGGATCAACACGACCAAGCAGCAAGCAGGCAGTGCACGCGACAACGAAGAACTGTACTGCAGTGCAACCAACTTCAACATTGTCAGCTCTCGAGCATATCCAAAACCAATGGAACCCAAACTCCTCACCTTGTCGCGTAGGAGAAGACACGAAATAGGATAGAAAAGCACGCCGAACCAAGCCTCGAAGCAGATCGTTTGCTGCAGTACCAGTCGAGCGCGACGTCGCTGCTTGGCGAGAAGCATCTTGTACGCCGGCTGACGAGTCGGCCTGAGAATAGCCAAACACACTCAAGAGGCATGAACCAAGCAGGCACTCCCACAGCCATGAAGATGCAATGGGGTTGACTGTATTAGACTTGAAATGATGCCGAGCTTGGTCTGTAGTTGATCAACAGTCGAGGTAGTTGGCCGCCATGAGCAGCTCCATGGCGATCTCCGGCTCGATGATAAACTCTGGCAGGCGCGACGTGCTGTCCGAGAACTGTGTCTTGTAGTACATGTACTGCGACACCTTCTCCAGGATGGGGGCGCTGATATCTGGGAACGTGATCTCGCCCTTGCTCTCGGTGAATTGGCCTGCAGCAGTAGGACGCAGTCAGTCTCTATTGTCATTTTCTGCAAATATTGTCAATGCACGCACCACTCAGCATGGCGCGGATGGTACCCGACACCATGGCACACTTCCTGCTAATGTAAATTTCGTGGCCCTCAGCGCTGTATTGCAGCAATAATCGCAGTGGAAAATGACGATTCCGAAGTCAGCACTTCCGAGACCAATTGCGAGTCTTACACAGAGAGCTACCAGCCCGTAATTGCACGAACGGCAGCGCAAGAGTGCACTTTACCTGATGAGCTTGACCATGTCCAGCGCCGGCGCCGCCTCTCCTCCTTCTTGAGCCATGCTTCACCCTCTACGCTCGACTCGGATTGTCTCGACCAAAAAATGAATTGGTTTGGCGGTTTCAAAACGCAAACGGCGGACGCATACTGAAACCTAGTTTAACAGTCTGCATATGATTGCGCCATTTCCCACTTGAAGCGATCTTTTGGCCACATGGCTACTTTTCCAGTAATGGAGCTCACTTCGACTGCTTTCGACGTGGCTGTGGCGGCCTTCAGCGCCCTCGTCGTGGCCGTGGCGCTCTCTAAATTAGCGTCAGCGGTGCGTGGAGGCCCCAACATCTTCGTGCAAGTGGTTCTGCTGCTTTTGGTGGTCGTGCAGCTCTTCTACGTGTACCAAGCGGCCAGACACGAGCTCCCAGCAGCTTAAAACGAATCAACGAGCTCAGTATTTGCAGTGTCTTGTTACCAATTGTCCAGCACCCGAGGCAAGTCCCCCTATACTTAGCCGGCCTGGTTCTTGAGCACCTGGAAGACCTTCTTCTTGATCCACTCCTTACCGCAGGGCAGATACGTCTTGGTCTCGAGGTCCAACACGAGCGCGCTGAGGTCGGTGAGCGAGTCGATGTACGTGTACAGGTCCTGGATGTCGTACGTGATGTTCTTCATGCTCGGGTTCAGCTGCTTGAGCTTGGCCTCGTACATCTTGACCACGCCGTCCATGCCGCCGTTCACCGACTCAAAGTCCAGGTACGTGCGCGAGTTCGGGTCGCGCGTGTACTGCACCAGGATGATGGTGTGCTTGGCCTGTCGGAACTCGGCCTGTTATACGAGCTGCGTCAGTCCTTGCTATCATAGACACAAGAGATATCCGCCCTTACCATCGCGCTCCTTCTCTATGAGATCCCCCTTTCGAGTCTGACTGGCGGTAAAACCTGATTTATTTAGTGTGACGGACGTCACTTACGTATGCCACACCAAACCGCCGATTGGACGCGACCTTTTAGGATCCGCAGACGCCATTGATCGCGGGCGATGGAGGCGCAGGACGATGCGCGCACGGCGAAGTCAGCCACGGTGCTGTTCGACGCGTCCAAGAAGGAGCAGTTCTACCCGACCAGCGGCCTCAAGAAGCTCGCGCGCAAGCTCAAGCCGCTGTGCAAGGTGGACGTGAACAAGGACGACCTATCCCGGGACCGGATAAAGGACGCCAGCGTGCTCGTGTTCGCGGGCGTGAGGGAGCGGTTCAGCTCCACCGAGTTCGCGACGCTCAAGGAGTTTCTGAATGGCGGCGGCAGTATCCTGCTCATGCTGGGCGAAGGCGGCGAACAGACGTTCGACACGAACCTCAACGGGTGGTTGAAAGAGTGAGTGGCTGCAATCGCAATCGAGCAATTGAAAGAAAGGGTGCAATGTGGTTTTTGGGGTTGACGGACGTTGTGCTGGTTGTTGTGGACCAGTTTTGGTATCTTTGTGAACCCGGACGCAGTCATTCGGACGGTCTACCACAAGTATCACCACCCGAAAGAGGTGCTGATCTCCAGCGGCGTCGTGAACAGAGAGCTCGCACGCATGGTAGTGCTTTGCTGGGATCTTCACCTATGCTGCTGGCTGTCTACTGACTTTGGTCGCATTGACTGCTTTTTGTCAGGTTAATGAGCTGTACGGCAGGAAAGATTTGTCAGGGCGCGATTCGATTCTTGGAGTAGCCAAGCCGACAGGGCCAGGCGGAGCACTAGAAAAGGACCAGAAAGGCCTTACCTTCGTCTACCCGTACGGAGCTACGCTGACGGTGAAAAAGCCCGCTGCACCGCTACTGTCGTCGGGGTTTATTTCGTACCCCGTAAACAGACCAGTCGTGGCTGCATGGCAAGAAGGTGGCGTTGCACTGCCTGCATCGGCATCAAAGTCAGGGCGACTTATTGTCTTCGGATCAGCGCAGTGTTTTACGGACGAATGGATCGACAAGGAAGAAAACACAAAGCTGCAGGAAATTATCTTCCGCTGGCTGCTTAAAGACAAGGGTATCAAATTGAACCACCAGGACGCTGAAGACCCGGACCTGAACGAGTACGTTCGGTTGCCAGACACACAAGCCCTCAGCGACCGACTGCGATCCTGCATGCAAGAAAGCGAGGAGCTTCCCAAAGATTTTACGAGACTCTTTGACGACGCACTTTTCAAGTTTGACACGTCTCTCATTCCGGAAGCAGTAAATCTCTACCTCGAGCTTGGCGTGAAGCACGAACCGCTTACACTTATTCCGCCTCAGTTCGAATGTCCACTGCCGCCACTCAAGTCAGCGGTGTTTCCACCAGCATTACGAGAACCGCCGCCACCGGCATTGGACCAGTTCGATCTGGACGAACACTTTGCCAGTGAGTCTTTGCGGCTTGCCCAGCTTACAAACAAGTGCTCAGACGACGATCTCGAATACTACGTGCGCGAGAGTGCCGACATCCTTGGTATTCTGCCGCGGCTCGACCCAGAGCGCAGCGATGCCAAGCACGTTCTTGAGTTCATTTTCCAGAAGATCGTCAACTTCAAGAAGCTCAACCAAGACTCGGCCCCCGTTATTGTCGGCTCCAGTGGCCTGAACACCAATGCGAACACTGAGAGCGCGAGCAACCTAGCATCCACACGAGCATCGTCCTTAGCAAACCTCGCTGAATCAAAAGAGTCGAAGGAGTCAACCCCACCATCCAGTGGCTTTCGGAACAGGATGGACGATGACGATGAAGAAGATGGCAAGGCCTCCACGCCGTAAGGTGTGCAGTCTTCTCCAGCCGCGGTTAGCGGTCAGACAGCAGCAGGAGAAGAAGCTGTAATGCAGTAATATCACTTTATTCAAAAAGCGTGGACGCGCTTGAGATCAAACTACTTGCGAGGTTTCTGGTAGACAGTACTGTTGCGACCCAGTGAGTAGCCACGGGCACCTGCAAGTTCTGCTGAGGCTTCATGACGAATATGCTGCACGTGTTCGTGAGAGCTCGCGCGTAGTCGCTGCTTCGTAGCAGAAAGAACGTCTCCAAACTGCCGACTTACGTCGTCGAGCTGACGCTGGAGCTCACTTCGCTCTTGACGGCGAGCTTCCAGACGCTTGCACATGGGTGTGTACCGCGCCATGATGTTGGCCACCTCGCGATCAATATGGCCGATCTCGCTCTCATAATGCTCCATCGCAGCCTGTGTGATCGCTTGCTTCTGCCGCATTGCAGCAACCAGTTTATCCAGCTCGCCAATCTGCACACACATAATATCTAAACGATCTACCCAGCTGAGGCAGCAAAGTGGTAGTCAACCACGTACGCGGAGCGTGGCAAGCATAGACACATCTCCTTTCTCCAGAGCTTGGCGCTCCATAAGCGTCACACGAGAGGGCTAAAGCGCACAGCAAAACAAGTTTCAGCATTTTCGTGATAACAGTCCAGATACACGTCAACGAGTGCTTACACTGCTGGGGCCCGCGGGTTGAGGACCTGCCGCACTCATGGCTGGCAGTGGCGGTGACGATAGAACCTGTCAAACACTACAGCAGCTCTGGCTGGAAGGTCCAGAGCGGTGAATGGTAGCAACTTCGTCCTCACCTGCTAAATATACGCCTCAGCACGATAAATGTGTGCACCCCACTCAACCAGCACAAGACACAGCACCGACGCGAACAACTGCGGACTTTCCACAACTCTGCGAACTCCTGGACATCGAGGGGTAGAGTATCTATTCACCGTTTTCCGTCTCCTACGTCGCCAAAACGCACGCAGCTAAAAGTGCCACCCCCTCGAGAAAAAAACACTTTTTCACTCCACGTTCACCTCCTCCTCCTCTCCTCGTTGGCAGACATCATCTGTAGAGGATCAAGTGGCCTCGGACCGAACGTAGCGACTGGAAATGCCGGCCGCTTATCCGTACTGCAGACGGAAGACGTCGTTGTGGATGTAGTACTGGCCGGGCTGGTGAGCCACGAGCTGGAACACCTGCGTGAACTGGATGGGGTTGTTGTCCTCGATCTGCATCTTGCCCTGCACGAAGATGATCATGGCGTTGCCCGACGTGGACGGCTGGATGTCCACGGTCGGGAACTCGTGGCGCACGGCCGGCAGCCCCTGCAGCTTGGCCATGATGGCCTGTTGGCCCGTCTGCATCTGGCCCTCCCAGCTCAAGTTGGACACGCCTTGCTGCGAGGTGAGAAGAAATAAAGTTTAAAACCTTTTAAATGATTTGGATTCTTTTCAAGATAGCGGACGCTGCACGTACGTAGAGGCTGGCGAGCCCCGTCCGGTTCGTGTCGAACGTGGTGTAGTAGTGCTGCACGAAGGCCTTGGCGACGTCCTCGGCCGACATGGTGTCTCTGCTGGGTCTCTCGCTTGCTTCCTTCCCGCCGCCTTTTAGACTGGCGCTCAGTATGGCGCGCGAATTGAAATATTCGTGGTGCGCAGGAACACACCGTGTTTTGGTATTTCTGGGCGATAATGCGCGGGGAGTGGCTGGAAATGATTTTGTTTCAGCGAATGATAGAGCGGATACTGATCTTTCATTGGGTGCAAATATGCATGGACGCGCTGCACACATGGCTACACTCGGTGATCGATAGCTGGGCGGGCTACAGCACACAGGCCCGCTGGGACGCCAAAGCCTCCGAGGGGACCAGATCTTCGCGCTCGCTGGACTCAGAGGAGTCCGAGGACGAAATGCTGGGCTTGTCGAGCAATCTCAGCTGTTGCAGGTCCAGGAACGACTCGAAGAGGTCCCTGGACGCATCGCACTTGGGGATCACGTGGCCCTGGGTGTGCACCGACGTCAGCACGCGGTTCTCGATGGTCTGCCAGCAAGGACACGACACTGTTAGTCTTCAATACACCACTACTACACCACTGCAGGCCACGCACCTCTGCTTGCTTAAATATGTCCACCACTTGCTGACTCTTGGCGGCCGGGATGACGTAGTCGTTCGAGCCGAACACGTGCAGCGACGCAATGTCTGGGAGCACGCCCGAGTCCAACGAGTACTGTGGCGAGCCCAGGTAGCTTCCAACAAGCACCGCGAGCTTTGGTGACCACTGCAGTTCAGCACGAGCCTGCAAAACAGAACAAGAGTCCGTCAGTACAGCGCAGCTTGTCTACGTCAGCGGTCGCTGCCTTCACGCACCTGTTGGGAGCACATCCACGCCGCGAGACTTGCTCCTTGTGAGAACCCTACGACTCCGTCCACGTCTCCGACCTCGTCCAACCTCTCGCGCAGGAAGTTGATGAGCACGTCTCGGTCTCCGTCCAGGCTGCTGGGGTCTTCCTGGTGGATGCCGAGCGGTCGCCACCACGCGCGGAACTCGGTCTTCTTCTTGGCGCAGCGCACGCGCTTGGGCTTGCTAGACGCCGCGTTCGAGGTGCTCGGCCGCTTGCTCTGACGCGCCAAAATGGGCGGCACGATGGTGAAGGGCCCGTCCAGGAAGACCAAGTCCACGTCCGTGGAGCCTCGCAGCGGCTTCGTCTTGGCCGAAAAGGTGGCCGCGTCCTGGTACATGCCGTGCAGACACAGCAGCCGCAGCTTGCGGTCCGTGCATCTGCTCAGCACGCGCGTCGCCGTCATGGTCGCGCCCTTCTCGGCTGCAGCACGAGCTCGGGAATGAGCTCGACAGCCAGCACCACCTCCAGCACCTTCGGGATTTGAAGCTTTGATCCCACGGTACGTACCATTGAGACACAGCTGCCGGTTATTGGACGAAAAGAGATATAATGGGTGACGACGCGACGACGTGGCTCAGTTTCCACCAATCATCTCGAACACGGCGATATTCCTGCCATCTGCGACTTGTGACGACCAACCGATGCCGATGCAAATCAATGCACCGCGCGGCGAGATGGCTGGCAATACTGGCCCTCGTTGCACACTGACATCGGCGTTAATGCAGCAACCGGAGAGAGCAGTGAACATTGACGCTATGGGTGTCATTCTAGTGCCTAGATAACGTTACGAGTTGGGCGGGATAATATGATAGCAGGAATCGCACAATTGGAAGAGGTGTTGGACAAGTCCCAGCTCAAGCGAGGCCAGAGCCTCATCGCAAGCGATCAACAATCGTCTCCTCCCGATTTCAACATACTTTCTGCATCATTTGGACATCGCTGCGTCAAGGTGCCGCACCCGATCATGCTTGAATTAGAAACATCACTACCGGTAGTGCCTGAAAGCGTATTGAAGACGTGGTTCATTCGAGTGAAGAAGAAGAGCCCAACGCGGTGCCTTGAACAAGTTGATCGTATTCAAAGGGTAATGGAAGGTCACGGGCAAGAGGGCTCACGTTTCATCTTGCGTACATCACATTTGTTCGCCAAGTTGTATGATCGCCTTGATGTTTGATCTCTTTTATGCCGAGATAACTCATCTTGTCCTATGGCAACCGGTAATGACAAGCGCATTTACGTCCTGCGTGGAGTTCGAAAGTCTGATCCGTACAAGTGCTCGAGGTAGAGTGTCCGTCGTGCCGGGCAAAGTACTCGGAAGTCAGCAAACGGACAGCTCAGCAGCGGATAGACGTAGTATCGCGGAATGAGAAGCAGCTTAGCGTACCGGTCTATCTGCAAACACTTGGAACACGCGTGCCAGCAGCTTGATGGGTGGGTGCCCAGCATCTCAACACCGTTGGCCTCCGACTCGGTGAACACAAATACATCCACGTAGAAGCCATAATTCTTGTCCACCAGCCGAGCGGGGATATTCCAGTCGCGATCACGAGCTAGGTGAATGCTGCTGTCCCAAACCTGGAGCTCGTAGCCGACTGGAACGGTCCATTGGCTATCCCGAAGTTGTTCGTAGCCTTCCATCGTCATGCCAAAGTCTGCATCGTCGTCCCATGGAATGACAGACTGCGTCCGGAACTGCCCCAGCAAGGTGCCGCTGTCGACCCAATAGTCAACGTCGCGACTGTCGAGCATTGCACTGAAGATGCGCACGAGCTCCGTGATGGTCTCAGTGCGTTTGCGAGCGGTGACACAGGCTTCTGGGCGGTAGTAGTGGCTATCAATGTGACCTTCCAGCTCCACGCACCAGAAGCTGCGAAGACTGGAAGGCAGACCACGCACCAGCACATGATCGGACTCTGCAAGCGCTGCGAGCAGCCACCAGCACAGCGGCGATATGATCATCGACACCAACGCTGCCACCGACCAGCGAGAAGTTCGCAAATTACGCAGCACTGGTCGCCAGGATCGATTCATCGTGGCAGTCTGGTAGACTGTAGGATCTTGTCCGAATGCGTAGCGTCTCCTTAAGCGCAGCGAGTACCAAGAGAGGAGCACAGACTGCTGATCACGAGGCGCTGCAGGACGGAGAGCATTAGACAGAGAGGTTAAAAGGCTCGCATTCCTCGCTGGTCGTGAACTCACCGCGGCCTTGGATACTGAAATGAAGAGGGAGAGTGTGCACAAGCGATGTGCGGTGTCGTATAAACTACCGGCGGCAGTGCTGGCGATGCCAATTCATGCAGCAATGCAAATGTATGAACTCGTGTCTGCAGCAGCACACCATCATCTGCTTGCACCACACTTCCAGTACTGTCATCAAACCCGTTACATGTCTTCAATATGGGCCTTCTTCATCCTCCTACCACTTCTTGGCTCGATCCACGCACTCGACGCTACACGGAGAGCGCTTCCGTGATGTTGCGATAGCGCTCACTGTCCTTCTCCGCCAGGTAGTCCGGGTCGTTGGCAACGCGCTGGCGCAGCATCTCCTTCAACTTGTTCTCGTACACCTTGGTCATGCCAGTCTGCGCCAGCTGGGACACCACGCCATCACGCAGCTCCTGCCACTGCCGGTTGTGCTCCAGCTGGGCGGAGCGCACCGCCTCGTTGAGCATACTGGCCAGCATCGTGCCACCCTCCAGGTACACGCTGGGCATGGTCGACGGCGTCGTGCGGTAGGAGCGACTGTGCGGCTTGGTCAGGACCTTGGCGGCGCTGGCGACGCGCAGCTTGGTCGCGTCCTGGTC